>JASVER010000045.1:5409768-5427410 GCA_030449065.1 Oceanodroma leucorhoa | reverse complement strand
CAATCGATCTCCCCAGTGCCCTGAAGTCCCTCTTGATTGCTTTGGGTCTTCTCTCCGCAATTTCGTCGCTGCCTACCTGCATGATCAACAGCGGGTAGTAGTCAGAAGGGCGTACCAGATGGGGGAGTTTCYTGGTYACRTCCCTAACCCRGGCCCCCGGGAGGCAGCAGACCTCCCTGTGGGATGGGTCCGGTCGGCAGATGGGGCCCTCCGTTCCCCTCAGAAGGGAATCACCCACGACAATTACCCTCCTTTTTTTCTTACGAGTGGCAGTTGTTTTGAATGCAAGGCTTTATTAATCAAAGATGAGGTGGTTGCCTTTCTCAAAGTCATTAAAATTTAATGCTTGCAGCTGCTGATCACCTAGCACTGTATCTTTGATGGTTTGTATTTTTCCTTATATTTGACAATTAATTAGCCGTTTGCTTATGCTATTTCCCCAAGAAAGTTACGCATTAAGTTTTAAAGTAATAAAGATATGTAAGCATATACAGGAAAAGTTTCTTGCCTACGAATGATCTTGCTTTGATGGATATATTAAATTAAGACATTTTTACATCTACAGAGCTGCATACACCAGAATTTCTCATATCACAGATACACTCTTATCACTCTGGTAAACATTACCCGCTTGATACACTATGTACTTCAAACTTAACACGATACAGATACAATAAGTGGTCACTAACATCCTCTTCTCAACTGATTGAACAACTCCAAAACATTCAAAGCTGTTACCAAGGCTACRAACCAAATGGAGAAATACTCCAATTCCTTTCACAAAATAAGGTATATTCAAAGGGCAGGTTTTAAAGGCATCTCAGGAATCCAAGTACAAGTGCTCCAGTACCAAATACAGYTCTTAACTGCAGTATTGTACAATTCTATCCATACACTCTTCAGTGGAAATTCCTATCACTTCCACATCAGATATATCCTAAAACTTCCCTGCAAAACTAATCTGAATTTTAAGACCAAAACAAAGTTTTTCACTTTTTATTACTTATTCTAAATTGGTGGGGSGGGAGGGAACAAGCTTTTGTAAAGCTGCCACATCTAAATAATGATCGCTGAAATTCCATTTACAACAAATTGTACAAGCAAAAGTGATTAGAATGTGTGAAAAAAAATTTTGAACCTGCCTCTCGTGCCAGATCATCAGTAGCATGGTATTAGTACAGATTCATTGTGTAGCACCTGCAGTACCAAAAGAAATAAGAGCAATAATTACCTCCACGACACAAGCAGGCAGAGCTCCTTCTGCACATGCTCAAGAGGCAGGTGTGTTGAGCTACAATGTGCTATTTCAACATAGCTGCTGTGCAAAGGAGTGTAGCAATTTAAATTCCACCAAATGCTCATTTTTTGAAAACAGTTAATGATTTTCCAACACCATTGAAGGCACCTTACCCCTCTGTGACACATTATGGAGCAAATTTCTCTTCTTTGGCTTATACCAATATTCAAAACTGCACATACAGATGAGTTGTGTAGTTACAGAAAAGYACAGGAGACCAGCAATGTCTCAGACACTGTGGTTAAAAAGTAATCTTTCTACATCAACTTTGGACAAGCAGAGCTTTCAGAAGGACCATCCTAACACAGAAACCCAGTTTTCAAAGCAAAACAYAGTCATTCTTTTCCCATCTCTGTGGCCCCAGAAAGTCTATCTTCCAGATTTTTTTCTTCTACAAATAGCACATTTTCTTCTCCAAAATTGCACTGTCTTGCTTAGTCTCTGCCTTAAAACTTAACCACTTGTACATAAATGAATAGAGCAGACTTTGCCCAAAGAATTACAGCATCCCTCTAGAATGACAAAACTCAGACCTCTAAGAAAAATTATTTTCCAAGAAAAGCCAGTAAAACTAAAGCAACATTAAATTTACCAAGCCCAACCAATGAGCCCTGGAGGAAAGAAGCAGTACACTGGATAAAACAATCAAACATTAACCAGATGGCAGCCCTTGTTTTCTTCTTGTGCCCTTCAAGATATTTGACAAAATAACTATTATTCCTTCTGAAAGTTCGCTGAAGGTAGAGTTAAAAGCCACCTAGAGCTATTCTCAAATGCTGTTCAAGAATAATCCTATTTACATCTAGTACTTAAATATGTATAGACCTTAAATTAATTTGCTGTCCGTACAGTTGGGTGAGGGTGCTTCAGCCCCTGTGTTTTAGGGGGCACATGTGCCTCTGAATCACCTAACAAGGATACCGTGTCCCATTCAACATCGAGGACCACCTACCAGGCATTACCATAGACTCCCTACACAAGATCTTTCTTTCTGAGTGAATTCAGAATTTCTTCTGGAATCAAACACCGTAATGCAGAATTGAAAGGAATCTTCTGGGCTCATGGGGTTCAGTGTGCTATCGCAGACAATCTCACCATGTGATTTTTCTCCTAAGGGTATCACATTAAAATTATAAGAAACATCTTCAAATGCTAAAACATTTTCTGAATATTAAATCCTCTTAATATAATTTAAATTGTTTCTGAGATCACTACAAATATTCTTTTTTTTTTAAATCAACTTGTTAGTACCTGCGTGTTAAAGGCCAGGAATTCACAAACAATTTAAGCTCTTAAATAACTTGAAAGGTTCCCCTATTAAATATTGAAAATATTGAAAGACGCTTCCAAAGTATAAAATTACAGACCTTGTTAATTAGGATGGTAGAAGTAATACCCTCTCCTTGCAAATTATCCTACTTCCTTTGTTCAGATTGTGTAATTTATTACGGAGTGAATGAATAATTCATAGGTACTGTGAGACCCTGGCCAATACTGCACAAAATCAGCGGTGAACAACACACTGTTTGAACTTCAAGCCACTTCACTGTAGTTGCCTTCACTATCCCAGCATCTATGTTCTACCTTCTTACATTCTTACATTCTTCTCAATGATTCTTCTCAATCACCAATATTTGCACAAGAACCTTCCTCCACACTTACCCAGCAAAATAAGAATATGTAACACATGCTAAAATCTATGAACGTAACCACATGCTCTGAACTTCCAGAAAGAATTATAGCTATTTTTCAAATATCTTGACAGCACAAGAATAATCATTGGATCACTGGAAATCAGTAGGATATAGATGTTCATTTAGAGGTTTTGTGCCCTTTTTTTTTTTTTTATAGGATGGTAACACACAGCTTGCAAAAAATGCCTTCAATTCCCAGAAAAATATCAAATATCTGAAAAAACCCAAACYCTAACCTTCATACTCTGGTTTCAGGAATTCACACTACCCTGAATTTAGCAGCTTAGGAGAAAACAGCCAACTCAAAAGATACTCAACCTTCCCTGTACCTTAATCTTCCATGTAGTCCAGAAGAGAGACAGGGAACAGGCAAAAAGGTGTTGAAGAATTTAACACATTAACCATAATGGCGGCAGCAGCATGAGTTCTGCTCTAAGTCAAGAGAAATCTCAAATACACCACACGCTTCTGTGTGAAGTAGGTTCGATATTGATAGAGGAACAAAAGGCATATGAATAAAGGAATACAGATTTATTTCAGACAGTGGTCTGAGATACGTAAGGGAGCTAATGTATATATCCATCACTGTCTGTTTTTATTAATAACATTTAACTGTGAGTTTGGGATTAATTTTTCTCTTTTTCACACTCTAAGCCCCAACCATGAAAAACTGTAGCCATAGTAACCGTGATGCCGTTATTAGGGAGAACTGCTTGCATCCACTCAAAAAAAAAAAGTGGTTTTAAATTGAAACATCAGCACTGAAATAGCAAGGGCGGGGGCAAGGTATTTGCTACTGTGTCATAAAAGCAAATACRTCCAAGGACCAGTTCAGCATCAGTTGCCAATAAAACGAGCAGGTTGTGACATGCTGTGCTGCTGCCTTTTTTTTTTTAAAAAAAAAAAATTCAGGCAGTTATGTCAAAGAGACCAAAAGGCAAAGGACATCACCTGTGACATCCTAGCCCCACTGATGTCAATAGTCCATCTCACAGTGATTTTGGTAGGGACAGGATTTGGTCCACAGTTTGCATCTGTGGAAAGTTTCTGAGCAGCTGCTAACATGACTTMATCTCAAGATGAAGTCAGAAGTACACTGAAAAAAACATCTACAGCAGTGCAAAMTTCCTGTACCTCCATTCTAAATGTAACCTGTACGTAGGAGAGGCATTCATGCCACAGTTACAATCCCAAAGGTGAGAACATCCTAAATTCATTGTAGCAGATCCTATAAGGAACCTTTCAGAATCACCTAGTAATAACAGCATGGGTGAAGATGAACAGCAAAATTCCTCTCCCTCCATGCAATCCCTTTTAATAGCMATATCTGTGCATTCAGCACATTAACTAACAGCATTTTCTCACTTCATCACTGCAGTCTTAACAGCACTATAACCCAAATTATATAAAGACAGCAGCATTAGGCATTTATTAGACATGACATCCTCTACCCTCCTTCAACATGATCATGTCCTACAGAGAAGATGCAGAAGAGAGGCCCCAGACACGTGATTAAGCTTCTATTATTCACACAGTTTCCCACAACAGTTTTATAAATTGGGTACTTTCTTAAACTGCAGAAAGATCCAAATTGGCAGCAMCAGCTAACACCAACGTCCAAGTGGCCCCACTGGGGAAGGCAGCTCAAGCTGGCGAGGGGCAGAGGCGCAGAGTCATTTTGTAGGTTCCCCAATGACCTGACAAGAGCGGGTTTGGGAGATGATCCATGCCTGGCATACCCCAAACAASCACAGTTTGAACTATTTGTCAGTACCGCTGTAAAGACAGAACTGCTCATGGCTCCCATCCAAAATTAGCAAGGCTTTTAATCAGCAGAACCAGAATCAAATAGCAAAGCACAGGAACACCTGCAGTAATGCCCAGCATGGTACTGGCTTTTCCCGGCCTTTATTAAAGTGTTCCTGAGAATATGCCCTGATTTCATTTAAAACAGTTCTTTGCATATTCCCTGCTGGAGCAAATGGTAGCTCTATAAATGCCTCAAAAAAGCATTTAATTTAGATTTAATAGGGCAGTAAAAAAATCTATTGGTTCTAAAAGAACACTTACAGCAGTTTAATGAGTACATGGGATAAATCTGGATCTGGGCAAGAAATATTCCAGCAAGACAACACAGTGCTTAGTTTAGAGTTCATTATCCTAGGATATATACTTGCTTAGTTTACATTTGTGATTAAATTTGCAATAAAAGTTGCAACCCAACTGAACCTCAAAACCCTGTTTTTCAATGTGCATTAGCAAACGCAAAAGCAGAAAACCCACCAGCGCTTCATCAACTTGTACTCATTGTGGACATTTACTGAAAATAAGCCCCTAGAAGCTCATGCACTTGTAACAGCCAGGATACTGCCTCTCGCTCGCCAAATTCATTTACAGTAGTTGCCCCATTGAGGATGCGCTTTGATCATCAATCCAACCATGCAAAACCTACCAATGTCTCTACGTCTCCCTCTCCACCTCCCTCTTTATTTATTTTTCTTTTTTTTTTTTTAGCATTCTTCCTTTTTAATCCATCTGCAGTAATCACCCCTCTGTGTCAATTCCTGGCTTCTGTTCATGCTTTCAGCTCTCTTCAGTCCCCACTTTTTGATCCTGGAGGCTACTTCTGGGCCTAATCCTGCAGCTGCCCYGTATACAGGGCTACAGCAAAACCTGCCCTCTTCTCTGCAACATAACTGAGCAAACAAGTGCAGTGACAAAAATCTGCGCAGACAACAAAAAACAAAACAAAACAAAAAAACTTCTGTCTAAACTGCCCACAGCCTCAATCACTCAAGGAAAGTGAATAGATGAAGCAGCATGAAAAGATGATGTAGCAGTGTCAGACAAATGTCTTCATAGTTCAACTGCAGCACACTGGGTTTTGGGGCTGGCTGTTGTTATTATCCATTTATAGCCAGTTGCTGCCCCTTCTACGTGGATCGGATCCCATTCTGTACATAGCTCCACTGACTGCAACTCTGTATGAGTGATAGTTGGGCTTTAAGCACCTAATGGCCTCTTGTGCTGGAAGACCCCTCGGTGACTCTCCCAAGAACCATCTRTGATTGCTTCATTTCGTTGGAGAGAGCATTTGAGATTGCACTGTTTAAGGTGAGAGTCCTCAGTGGGCACAGGCTTGATTTTGCACTCCTGGTTTTATCTGATACATAGGACATTTGTCTTGTGGCTCCTTCCACGAAGCGAAGCAATGCACTGCYGCTGCAGTCACCCAACGGCATGCTCATGCTTCAGGGATATGTGGGAGATGAGTGGTGGCTCAGGGCTTGTTTCCTCTGTGCAATAGCTTGAAAAATCATGTTCAGGATTGACCACAAACATTTCTGTGAACAAGTGGTCTTGCTTCAGATCCCTTCAAGCGGGGCACCAATGGGCCCCTTTTAAGACTGCACTTTAAAGTTCTTGTATTAAATTGTGCTTGCTGATACAGCTAATAAATGCATTAAAGGACTTACTAGGGTTTTGAAATACATACCTTTGCCATTCGGCTGCTTTGTCTATGAAGTTCAATTAGCAGTACCTACTTCAGAGAGATTGGGGATGGTGCATTTATAATTAATTTATGTCCTGCATTTTAAGGTACTCGGAGGAAAGACACSCTAAGTGGACAGCATTACTATTAATGGCATGTTTTTGCACTGGCTCATAAATATCTGCCCTGCTTCTTTTCTCTCTTTACTTTTCCCCCATTTTCAGGGAAATTATCATATTTTAGAAAAACAAATGCTAATTGGATGAAACCTCAGGAAAGAAAATGCTCAAGTAACCTTGGAAATTATGATTTTTTTATGATTGAGTATGTTTATTTCGGGCAGTAGTACATGTAAACCAGGAGAAAATGRGAATAGAAAAATATATAGGATGTCTACCACATAATGGTTCCTTGCAGGAGGAGGAACAATAAATATTTAATAAAAATGCAAATATAAAGTCATCTGAGGAGCAACTTCTGCCATAATTTCACAGGGAGAGACCAAGTGTAGCTGGGTTAACGCCCTGAACTTCCTTCAAGAGCTGGGCCTTCAGCAATTCATTCCCCTGCACTTAGAAAGGACTGAGCTGAATTATTTATGTTKTGGAAATCTTTGGCAGTCTGTATTCATCACTCCGACACAGGAGATACAGTTACTGCATATTGTTCCAGCGGGTGTTGCTTGACAAGTTCTCCRCACACATAAAATGCAACAGCAGAACAAAGCTTGCTTTCAGCTTGCTGAATTATCTCCTTGTCCCCATCTGGGAGTGGGCAGGTGACTGCAAGCAGAGCCTGGTGCAGAGAAGGAGGCATAAGCAAGGACAGAAAATTGGGTTGTTGGCTTAGACTCTGGGCAGCAACTGTTGAGGAGCTGTGTCGAACAGCAGATGAAAGGACCTGAAGACTATTTATGGTATGTTGTTTTCTTATCTCTTGKGTGTCTTTCAAGACAAATGATCCAAATGAATGAGTTCTCTGTAATAAT
The DNA here is from genome assembly GCA_030449065.1 of Oceanodroma leucorhoa. Lineage (NCBI taxonomy): Eukaryota > Metazoa > Chordata > Aves > Procellariiformes > Oceanodroma > Oceanodroma leucorhoa. The sequence goes on along the minus strand of JASVER010000045.1, from coordinate 5,419,938 downwards.
TAAATATTGAAACTTATTTAACTGATCATATCATCAAGCAGCTAACAGGAAGCATAAATAATTTTACTATCTGCTTTCTTAGTATAACAAAACTTTTTTTTTTTTTTAGACCTATTGTTTACATCAGTAGAGAAACTTTAGTTGCAGAAATCTTGCATGAAGCACTTGTTATGATTTGTACTGGGCTTGTGGATGATGCCCAGTCTGCCTGAGCTGCAGGCAGCACCTTTACTTTTAGAAATGAAGATTAATAGAATGTAATTTGGTAGGCAAAGCTAGAGCCATTAGCCTGTGGTCAGACCTGCTCATGAACACAGATTTAAAATGAAAAGAATGACTTAAATATACCTGGCTGGGAGCACTGCAGGCTGCTTGTCAGTGCTCTGACTGCTCAGCTGAGCCAGTGTTGTGGGGAAAAAAGGTGCACAGGGTTTATCCACGTGCACAAAGCTCCTACAGGGTGCACTCAGCATGTTACCTTGTTTTCTCCCCAGGAATGCGTGGAAAAAAATCAGGGACGAAGTTAAAACTCCAAAAATTTGTGGCACCACATCTCTGCCAAAGCACTGCAGCTCAGAGTACCTTGTGAAAGTCCAACCCATTTACATATATGTAGCAGAACACCTTCAGTAGTATTTGAAATGAGGTAGGCACAAAGCAAAAGAAACTTGTATTGGGATCTGATGTTGCTTTCCCTGCTTGTCCTCAGTTCCTCCATCTGCCATGGAAATAGGAAGTGCCCAAACTTGTAAACGGGGCGATCTCAATGGACAAGGGTGCTTGACTGTGACACTGTGCCACAGCCCAAACTGGTGTCAGTTTGTGAGATTTCACAGGAGGCAGAGAACTCACCCCAGTTTTCACCATTGAGAGCGGGGCTTTTGTAGTACAATTTTTTTCTCTGAAAAGTAACACAAATGACAAAAGTATTTTTCTCTCTGTGCCCTAGAAAGAAAAGATGACTTCTCTAACCGTCAGCTCTGCAAACTCAGTCTGACACCTGAAAGCAAAGCTGTGATACTTCTGGCTGTTATACCATTGATAGAAACAAAACTGCAGCATCTTAGACTATGCTAGATAGCCACAAAGTTGAACTTAGGCCTGGGGAGACCGGTGTCCTTGGACATCCTCCACCAGAAGAATGTGTCTGGCCATCTGCAGAGGGAGAAGGGCTTTTCCAAGAAGGAATTCAGGCTCTGTGTTGATCCTTGCTCTGAGTCTGCTGCTGGCAAAGCAGCCTACTCACACCAACTGCAGAGGGGTAGTCCCACGTCTTAGCCTCTGYACAGGTTTCCACTTGGGAAATGTATTCCTGGTGAATTGCTTAAATGTTGGGGCCTGAGCAACCCCAGAGGCCACACTCTTTGCTCAAGACTCTGCCTTTTTCAGGGGATTAGAGAGTGCTCACCTAAGCAGAAGCTGCAAAATGTGTATTTTATTCTTTCTGTTCACTCGTGTGGGTTTTCGTATTATCTCCTGTGCTCTATTTAAGCCCTGTGCCACAGGCAGCAGGCAGCTTCCTCATGGTCATTCCTGGGAAAATCACTGCTRTCTTATTCGTGTTTGGGACTCAGTGACGAGTTTATTATACACAACATTGCTTCCTTCATATTATCATATCTTAAAGAATCCTTGTTCAGTTTTGCTCCTGAGATGTCTTGTGGTGCAGGACCATGGCACGGCCCCACGTCTCTGTCCCCATGCATCATGCTTTTTCCCTTTGAGCACACTCCTGTTGGAGGCCAGGATAAAATCTCCCATTTGTTTACGAGGGCTCTGAGCAGCGGCAAAGAACCAACCCCTCTAACATCAGGGGCAAAACAGACTTAGGCCCTTCTGTAGGTTGTGGTATTCTTGTTTGCCTGACACAAAAAGAGTTGGTGAATCTCAGGATGCAAGGCAAAAATGACATCTTGCCACTTTTCTGCTTCTGTCTTCTACTTCTGTTGGAGTAGSTTTGGGGAATGGCTTCGCTTTTTTTATAAGCTGGAGGAAAGCTGAGACTGATCCATCAGCCATAAATTTCTGCAGTGCAAAGGTACTTCAAGCCCAGTATTTTCCTTCCTTGGGCATGCTGTAGCCTAGACACAGTGGTGGGACAGCAGCCAATAGAGCAACGCCAGGCACTCCTGCCAGTAGCAGTTTCTTATACCTCTGAAACAGTGCAAAGAAATAATAGTGCCACCAGAGGTATATTTGCATTCAGCCTTCCTCTCTTATCCCTGCTTTGATAGCACAACAGTACATTTTAACGGTCTGTCACTAAATGTCTGTGTTTTGTTCTTTCTCTTGTTCACCGCTCAATACATAATAATATTTTGTTTTCATTGACTTTAAATATTCTACCTGCGGTGTGTTCCAAAAACTTGTACCTGTGAGTAGTTTCCCATAAGGCCAAACTTTTCTTTTGAGAAGGATTTGGTAACAAGTTGAGTGGGCTGGCTAATTCCCAACCAATTATTTATTCAGAGAAACTTCTGCTTGTGAGCAGACTGCAAAGTCCTCAGGTCTGTTTCTCACTCAGAATTATTCATGGGTTTTCTCAGTGACAGATAGTTGGTCTGCAAAAATGAGTAGTTCACAATTTTTCACCCAAAGAAAGCTCAGTCACTCAGGGATCTGGGAACGTGAAAATCCATACCACAAGAAATACAACACTGCACTGCACTTGGTATGCTGACACAATGCAATACACTGTCATCTAAAAATACCTAAGGACGCTCAGATCCTAGGAGAAATTTTGGGGTTTTTTTAGTTAGCCTGTACCTGGACAACCTGGTCCTATATTTCTGTAAGGGGAAAGTGGCTCATATAGCTTGACACGGAACTGAATTGTGCTTCATGGACATAACCTTTGTTACCAATATAAAGAGACAGTCAAAAGGCAAGAAAACCAGCCAGAAATGATCAGTTGCTGCCAGGCTCTCTGCAAGCGAACTACCAAGTAACATGCCTCCAGAGGTTATGGGGGGAAGCAAGGACATGTATGTACTACAATAAGCAATGAACCTGTCTGTAGGACARGACACTACAGGGACAGGATTTTCGACTGTCTTGAGGGCTAAACAGTCCTCCATCAGCAACTTCAAACTAAGAGCAGAGACAGAACTAGGCAAGAAACACCATGCTCTGTTTTCCTGGGGTAAAAATATCAAATATCAGCAGAAAATTGGACAAGAATACACATCTGGGTGACAAAAGTCTTGACAGGTGCTGATGAAACTTTTATAATCAATAATATGGTTTCATCTGGAGCTATAGGGATCAAAACCAGCTTCTTGGGGACACGAAGAACAACAATTTCCAAAGCAATCGTGATCTTAAGGGTTTTCTCATCCTGAAGAAGGTATGCTTAAGAGAAGTTAGCGCCTGACATTAAAGATTATACATCCTATTTTGCAGTTAATCTAAACACACAGGGGCAGGATCCTGAATGCACGTGCATCATCGTGCTTGCTGGAAAAACACGAGGGTTTCAAACTAGCAGGTTAAGGCRCAAAAAGTCAGAAGGTAAAAACAGGCAGAAGGGAAATTGTGGCTCTGTACTGAACTTTGGCATTCTTAGTGAGAGCAGAGTTGCAGCTCATCAACTTTACTTCTAAAGGTACCAACAGATGGAGATTTCCACTTAGCTAAGAAAAAGCAGCCTGTACAGGCTGTATCGCATTTTCTTGAGCCTTGTCTAAATTAAAACTGGCCTTTTTTTTAGGGAAAGCAATTAAGACAAAATAGTCAAAATATTGTAAGAAATAAGCAGAACTCTTCACTTACTAGAAGATGAGTAATCAACCATTCTAAACAGCCAATAGCCAAATTATAATATGTGCAGGTAACCAGCAAAGAACTGACCCAATGTATGTTTTACATATGTTTAAAAACAAATGATGTGTTAAAAGATCCATCCTATACATGATGCGCATAACCAAAGATCTGCATGGATACTTTATGCACCAGTAACATGAGCAGATCTGCCAAGTTAGTCATCATGAGCTAAAAACCCACAATGTGTTGGTATCTTCTCACCAATGCTCCTCCACAAGGCTGGGAGACAGAGTACTTAATTTACTGTATTTTTATTTATTAAACATTTTATGCTACAGTCTGATCTGTTTAAATGCAGATATATGCTGCCCTAAATTTTTTGTCATTGTTCCCCCTGCCCCACCGAAAAAAAAATCTGTATCTACTTGTTCTAAGAACTAGAGTCTTTAGATAGTTAATCCCAAGACCCCAAAATAGAAGATATCCAACGCACATTTTTGTCTGTGGAGGGTGATTAACTATCAAGGGSAAGACTGGATTTCTTCTCCAGAGTCAACCTCTGATTCAAGACTTGATGCTTTCTTCAGACATGTCATCTCATTAACCACAAACATGCATTACATTGTTCTGCTCCTTAAAAATAGACAGTAAGATCCCTATCCCAGTGAAGTCCACTCGAAGTCTGCCATATACCCCATCAAGGCAATGATATTTCTCTTATTCAATATCATAAGGGGACCAGAGTAGTGACCATAAGCAATATCATCCTTGATATGATACTTCTTATACAAATTTATCCTGCAAATTTTTATTTCTCAGGAATAAGCATTTTGGAGAGTTAGTTTTTATAAACTGTTATTTCACCAAGCTGTATGTTTACACAGACATAATTTGCCAGTCCCTTTGTTCACTCGACAGCATCCAATTATCCCCTGAACTCCTTTCACAGAACACTTAATTTCCCACTTTGGCAATTCCTACCGTATTTCAGCTAACCTTTCTGTTAAAACTCTCTCTCTGATCTGTTAATAGCTCTGGCCTTTAGGAGCTGCAGACCCACTGACAATTCCCACCAAGTCCTTTTACCATGGCACTAGGGCCTTCCTCCCAAGCTGTACACTTGCGTCTTCCCCACCTGGTTTCCACTACACCCCCATCTTTCCTAACTTAAGAATTTTTATTCGTCTTTTTGACTAATATTTTGTTACGCAGGCAAGATCTGATTGAGTCATATTTATTGCTGCCTGGTGCACTCTGTAAACCTTTACATTTTCCTTCCTACAAATTATAGGCTATAGTAATATATACCCTGTAACCATGCATTAACATTCAGTCTATTTTTATTCCACATAAATGCAGCACTGACTTGGAATCGCTCTTGCTTCAGCACCAGGATGATTTTGCAATTAGTGATGCCCAACTAYGCTCCTCAAGAAGATGACTTCAGCTGCTGCAGAATGAGGCCAATGCTGAACGTTTTAAACCCCCCCCCTGAATTTTCTTCAGTATCCTTAAAGCAACTGTAACTAGATCCAGAATGATTTCCAAACATCTTAATTGTGTAAACCCTGAGGAAACAAGAAATGTTTCAGATAGCAATCACTATTTTGAGAAAAAAAGTAAAATAAAATAAAAACAACTTCCTGGATTAGGATAGGGGAGATTTCATTTATTTGAGGCACCAAGAGGTTTTGAAATTGTCCTTAACAAATAGCTTCATCTTTAAGTACTAACCCACTTTTAAAAATACACCTTGAGTGTTTTCAGTCTCTTTTGAAAATGTCTCCCTCTGGCCTCCATAAGAGAGAGGACTTGTTTCAAACGGGCTGTGATGGAAGAAAATGTAAAGCAACGGTCTGTATGTTAAATGCGAGGGTACCCTCTAGTGGTGACAGTGCTGGATCTTCTCTATAAGACACAAGCAGTCCATTAGAAAAAGACCCAGCAGGGCTGTTCCCTGTATATTAAATGCCATCCCAAATACAGGCATTTGCTCTTCATGCAACATTTACATTTTCTTCTTGCACCTTTTTCATTTAATTTCTTTCGTACTTGCTTCTTTACCTCCTGGGTGATTTCTTTTTCACTTCACAACATCCATTCAGAAATTCAAACTATGATTTTCCCTACACATGACAGCCGGTTTAGGGAATCAGTGGAGTCATTTGAAAGCATGAAGATGTTTAGAAAGTGCCTTTATAGCCAAATTGGAATAATTTAATTTTCAAATCTGATGCCAATTTTACCAAAACATCTGCACTTCGATTTTCACCAGTACACATTAACTAATTAATTAGCAGGAGGAACAAACACAAATCTGCCACACCAAGCCATCACTCCTCTCCAGCTGTGACTGCATACAACAAAAGCCTAACATCCCTTCCGCTACTGCTTTTACTAACCTCAACACTGAAGAAAACTGAGAGTAATGAGAAAACAGGCTCAAAAAGCCAGCAGAACACAGAGCCTCACCATGGCGAAAATGAGACCTCAGCAGCAACTGAGGATCTTGACTCGTAGACTACGGTGGCTTCTGTGCAGCCAACGATGTTCAGTACCAAACTGCAAACTATACACCTTTCAGYCCTTTGTGTGAGTTAGGCTATAGGTCAGTAATGCGACACTGGGGGCTCATAATGCATGGAAAATACCATGCTTAAAATCCTTATTAGCATTTTAAAAAATGGCTAAGCTTCCCTGAAAATAATTTCACATGGCAGGTGGCAGTAGCTTGTTCCACTCATTAATTTTAGCTGATAATTAAATGATTATTTTTAAGATAATTAATTAAGCCTCAGTAGCATGGGTTTGGTTCTGTTCTCAAACAATTTATCTTGTGAAAATCTTGCAACCGTTCTCATGAAGATTCATGCCTCTCTGTTTGTGTGTATGTATAGGAATATAAAAGGACTGTCAGTTGCTATTTTTGTGCTCTGCCATCCTGTGGTTTGTTGGTGTTTAATCAAAGGAGAAGATTTCATTCTATACATTGCTACAGAATAGCAAGAGGTGGTACATGGTAATCCCAGACAAGACTGAACAGAGCAAAAGGAGGGAGAAATCCATCTCAGTTCTTTACCTTGTTCCACTTTTTCCTTCCCGTGAGAGAGTTAAAGAAAAACTTGACATGGTTTATTTTGGGCAATAAAGACCAGAAATACTGCACAGAAATCAGGATAAAAATTTGCTAGTCAACGTTGGCGTGCTCCCAGGTAAGGGTACCATGGTACAGAAAGGAAAATGGAAACATTGGGGTACCTGGGAGAGTGAGAAGGACATTACTGAGGGTAACCTCACAGGCAACACAAGAAATCAAGTTCAGGCTGCCCACACATCCTCTAGCAAATGTGTCAAACCACATCACACGGAAATTTTTGTTTTGTGAAGTTGGCCTGAAAATGTCCTGGGAACCATAAGTCTGGGAAGTTTTACATCCTGCCAGTTTTCTCCTAGCAGTTTAATGCTCTTGCTGCCAATCCAGGCTGTCAACAGAAAATGTATTTGTTTTAACCTAAAGCTGGTTTTCAAGCCACTGAATGACTTCAGGTCAACTGAATGAACTATGAGGTTTTGTGTGAAGTTTCATTTTTCTTACTCAAAAATAACTGATAGAAAATATGAAGATGGTTACAGCAGGCACAGAAATTGATGGACACCAGCTGTTGTCCCATGAAAGCTCTGTAATGTGGGAACAAGACTGTGAAGAAAGAAGTTTGAATAACATGTTTGGTGTCAGCCTCCAGCAAATTGCAAAGTCCTGCAGTAAGTGTGAATCCTTTCACTTCTGACAGTTTGGGCAAAACAAAGTTCAGAAGCTACCTGCTATTTGGGATACTAGAATAGTTTGCCAGTGGAAAATCAGATATTAACGACATTAGTGTTTTAATCTGATTTAAGTCTTCCACCTCTGCTAAAGAAGCATCTGCTGATATTGTAAATGTAACTTCTTTTATTGATCTGTGTCTCAGTTGTGGAACAGTGTGAGCTTCCCACAGCCATTTCTCAGGCTTGCAGGCTATTTCAGAGGTAATGGCTCCAGCCCCATGTTTTTGCTCCCAGAAAATGCTGCCAGCATGCCCAAGGCTGATGCAAGTGGGGAACTGCCCAACTGCACTGTCTGATTCATGCTGGCTTTCTAATCTGCACATTTTCAACTATGACTTAAACCTTATTGGCACAATGATGTCCCCTTGCCAGCACATCTAACTCACTCAATCTACATGTTCAGAGTTCCCTTCTGATTATTTTCAGGTTCTCTGGCTTCTCTGGGACTATTTTCAATTGATATAATTGTTAGTTTTATATGTTAGTCCTGAAACTATATTGTTCTTTCTAGTTTTCTCAGTGCTACATAGATGTCCTTAAAATGCAGGGTAGGTAAAAGAGAAGAAACACAGTTTGGATGTTTATGTTCTATTTCAGGGCTCTTCTAGAAAATCTCTTATTCCTAGTCACTCATGACCATGTGCAGTGAGTAAAATGCAGAATACTTTTCTAATATAACAGCAATAAATATTTTAGTTGTAACTCCTTAAAGTAGGACTTAGTTATATTAAAAAAAAAAAAAATGAAGTTACCCCTGTTATATCAGTTTTTAGGTAAAAGTCCATGAGTAAATGCTTTTGATAGCCAGTTTTTACAGTGCAAGCCAAGAAAATGTTATATATAAACAGAGATATGGAAATTATTTATTACTGTCACTGGAAAATGTTACATAAACCTTTCTGCATTCTTCGTACCATCTAAGAACAAGCACAATTCTCCTTTGCCTCGTACCAAGTGATCTCACATGGTAGACATGCTGAATTATGAGCCTAAACAGACATCAATCACTGTGGAATTCCACAACTCATTAGCTTAAAAGGTGGGTAAAATGTTAAAAAAAAAATAAGGGCGGGAGGAGAAACAGAGAACAAGTGACAAATGTGGTGTTATATAATTAACATCAAAATTGCTAATACATATCTTGATATAGCTCAACATCAGCAAGACTGGCAGAACCACCCTCTCTAAAAAAAATTAAAATGTTTATATTTAATAATTCTCATTCATTAATGCTAAGTAGCTTGAAACAGTTCCCAGTACCCAGCACAGCATTGTTGGCAAAGCAGCTTCCAATCCTGTGAAAATGTTCTATTTCTGTAATGCAGCTTAATGCAGTATTAATACACTTCTTATTCACTGAAAGACAGTAATCACCATGAAGACACTTGGTATTTATACAGGAGCAATGTGCGTAATTCCATCAGAAATGCACTGCACTTCAGTGTTCAGGATCAACATGGCTGAAGGCTTCCAAAAATTTGTCCCATTACATACAAATGTCTGTCTTCTAGAGCTTTCAAACTAATCTATACATATCTGGTTTGAGTTTAAAGCAAAGCCTAAGGAAATATTATTTTTATTATTAAATGAGTAAAAGCTCCATTTTTTCCGTACAATACCATCCTCCAATATAGTTATTTCTCTCTTTTTAAATGAAATGTTCAACTTAATTAAGGAAATTCTCAGGGAAGATCTGATTACTGTCAGCCAATGGCAGACACACAGGCTCAAAGAAAACAGCTGCTCTTTAACAAAAATTAGGGCATTTTGCAAGCATTAGACTGTAGCTTTATTTTGCTCTAGCAATCTAGTTTGGTAAAAATGCAAGTAGAGATGTAGCCAGGCAATGAATCGAGGCACAAACTAAACCTGGGTAAAAAACAGAAAGTAGGGTTGAATACCTTCTTGTCTCAACACAATTCCTCAAAGGGCTCCTTCTATGTGCTAGACGTTTTCTTTGGCTTTGCTAAACTCATTGGCCTCTGCTCACCTGAGAGCTGCTAAAGTTTTCAGTGAAAAACCTATAGAGCTTCAGCCTTAAACAAGGCCTTCTTCAGTCACCTATGACAAACATGGGCAATGTTTATTCCTGACAAACAACCTAATTTCGGTTTAATTCGGGAAGAGAATGTCTCTACAGGAAGAGCAAAATTTACAACTAATCTTCATTAAAACTCTTCACTGAGAAATACAGAAGAAAACTTGCATCTGAACCTATAATTGGTTACTGACACTTCCCCCCCTCCCCCAAAACTTACTTTCATTCAGTAATAGTAAAGTTACCCTCGTTTCCATGCCATACTCTATTTTCAGGTRTGTTGACAGCATAGCCATACCCATAGCTCTCACCAAGGCACCAGCATCCCCCTGAAAAAGCAAAAGGAGACTTTTGCACTGTGCCAGGATGGCTCTGGGATGATCCATGTGATGCACAGGTTGCCACCCTAGGCCAAGCAGAGCAGGGGCCCTGTGAACTAACCTGCACAGGAAAAAAATAAGGAAGTGTCTGAAACGCTGTCACTATTTAGCAGTTAGCACCTTCCTTGGGACTGGGCAGAGACATCTTCTCTTCCACACTATTAC
>JASVER010000045.1:5392297-5409710 GCA_030449065.1 Oceanodroma leucorhoa | reverse complement strand
TTTCAAAACATACCTACCAGCACCTCTGTTTTATGTGACAGCTCTGTGATAAAGCTACCATGAAGCTAACATGAAGAAATGTAACTACCCAGTTTAAGAGGTTTCAACTCATATATTTTTTTGTCTCTAAGGAAGATGCCTGGATGGCATCTGCATGAGGAAAGGGGAAGAGGAGACTCAGAGCTGAGAAATCCACTCGACCCTGTAACAACAAAACCAAAACAAACCATCCTCAAAACGTATGAAGAGCAGAGCATATGTGTGTAAAACTCACTAACCTAGTGATGAGGACATTCTCCTAGGAGGAGAATTTACATGTCTTTTATAGAAAGCCATCACTGGATAAAATAAACTAGTCCTTGGAGATGGCACTGAAAAGTCAATGTTTCCTGCCAGATGGTACAGCACGCACACGGGGCCTGTGGGAGCTCCCTCAGCTTTCAGCAGCCACTCAGTGCCTCAAGGAAACCCAAAATACCAGAAAAGAGCATGCAAGCACAGCGGGTACTTCTGTGTTGGACAGAACTTGACCTGATCACGAAACGGCCTCTGTCTCCACCACAAATACACCACAAAAACAAAAGTCCAGATTGCTACACGTACCCCACAACCACCAGAAAGATGAAGATAAGGATCTGATTTTGTTTTTGTTTTTATTGGCCAGCACAAAATAAAGCGTCAGGAGCCTGATAAATGCAAAGAGCATGGTGCCATGGTTACCAGYGACATTAGATCCCTGACTGAGCAAACTAGCTGCAGGAATGATTTCTGTATAAACAGARTTACTCAATTGTTAGCCATATGCCTATAAAACATGATGCAATTGGATTTTACAGATGCAGGATGCAGTTTGTGTTTGCTCTGTCTGTGTGTAGACTTTTCAATAAATACTCTTCTGCTCTGCTCAGAAGTCACACTGCTTTCATACTGACTTCACCTTTTACACCAGCTTTGCACTGACTATCAAGAAATGGATTGACACTGAGTTGGCTGCAGTTGTGACTTTGTTCTCAAGTTCTCTCCCATATTGCTCCAGGYAAAATAAAATGTGCCAGAAAAGATTCATTTTTCCCTCTCTAAAGGAAGAAGTATACATTTACCCTGCATGACATAGTAGAGACCAAACAAAGCACTGGGATTCTGGAAACCTGAGTGTCATTCCTGTCTCTGAAATTAAAAGCAYAGCACGATACTGCTTATAGATTATCTGGTCTAACCGTGGGCCAAAAGCAGGGCTACCTTCAAAGTTAGAGCAGGTTGCTGAGGGCTGGTCCAGCCGAGTTTTAAATACATCCAAGGATGGAGATTTCACAGCGGCTCTGGGCCCCTGTTCAGTGTTTTACCAAGCTCATGGAAACATTTTTCCATTGGCTAGGTTTGTAAGATGAAGCAAGCCTCATCATCTTGCTTTGCCTCTATTTTCACAAGTGCAAAGTGGGAATAACATTTCATCTTTCTTAAAGTGTTCAGAGATCTGCTRATGAGAAGCATGGTGATAGCCAGTCATTCATTTCTCTTTACAAGATTYGAACTTAAGTCTGAGAACAGCAACAATTTTAAATGTAAGCATGCACAAGCTAACAGTTTTTTCTAGAAGTAGAAGGAAGAGGATCTGATTCCCAGATCAGTGTTGCGTGCAGCTGCTACTTGTAGAGGTGACACATCAGTTTGGACGTTAGGGATTTTGCACCAGTGACATGATCCCAGAAATGAGAGTCTGAGAGATTGAACCATTCTCTCTCATGGGATGGAGGTTTCCTTCACCGARCATAGCAGCAATCACTGGGGTAACAGTTGAGAGACAAGAACTACTGAGGTTGTTTGATAACCCAGCAACAAAGTAAATCCTCTAGGACTCCAAGGAGAAGGCAAGATCCTGCTSTGAATCAAGTGCTTATTCTTGTCTGCGATGCAGGATGATACGAAGTGAGACTGCAAACTAGTGACAGTTACTTGAACATTAAACAGCACCATAAAGCATTGACTTAAGGCATGAATATAACTGAGAGCAGCATAACTTCCAACACCAGGACAAAGAGCCGAGGCCTGGCTCTGGCTCTCAGCAAAGATTTCTACAGGACAAGAGAATGAGCTGTGCCCTTGGAAAATAGAACAGGAAGCATTCATCTACTGYGTGCTTGTGTTAAAACCAGACAACACACACACCTGGGAATATCTGAGGGTCCACTTCCTTAGTGTTCATAGGAAATGTCAGGCATACCTTGGGGATAGCAGAAGGGGCATTTGGCAGGTTTATTCAGTTTGTATCACAAGCAAAATGATTATATATCACACCCAAACAGCAGCACTGCTGTGAGTGCTTATCGACAGTTGCTGTTACTGTAGCGACGGATTTTATATTCATAAAACAAATTACTAAATTGGCCTTAATCCCTTCTTCATGCCAACATGGCATCACAAATTAAAGGAGCTACACCCATTGACAGCTTGTCATCAGCAGAGTCAAATAGACGATTTCTCCCATTCTCTGAGATGATGACAAAAAAAGCATTTAAATATGGGGTAAACCCCCAAATCTTTCAATATAATTGCAAGAGTTTTTTCTTCTGAGTTTCTGCCTTAGGAAAGTAATCCTTGATGGTCTCAGACTAATCCAAATGGAGTCTAATCCAAATACAGTTGATAAGTATTGCTTGGTAGGTTTTTAGAAACAGTACTCTTTCATCTCTCACTTCGCATGTCTTCATGATCCTTATCCCTTAAAAGCCTTTGATCAATGCTATGAAAGAAAACCTCTGGAATCCCCATCTTCTCCTGTAATACTTTCAGCCACTTAGCTGTCAAATAGCCGCTGCGGAYGACACTTTCTCAAGCTTCAGATGCTGGTCACAAATTCTGGAAACAGACAGGTTATGGTACCCCTCCCCCTGCCACCAACACACAGAATTTACAAGTACTTCAGTGTTCCCCTGGTACATATAAACACARCTTCTGCTTATTCCTTCCTTGCCCCATAGTCATAGCAAACAACCTCTGCATTCCCCTTGTCCTGGGACAGCTGGATGCAGTGAATGGTAGATTTAGTGGATGATTTTTTGAGAAAACAATGTTTGTCATGTTTCTGAAATTTTCTTTTGGTCTTTTCATCACTGAGCTAAATGTGGTGGTGTAAGAAAGAGTAACAGAGTAACAGAGTACAGAGTAACAGAGGCTGCARGATTTAGGTAGACTTCTTACTGTACTCATCTCATAGTCTTTGATAGGAATTCTAAGGAAGGTAGGAAGGGGAAGGTGTAAATTTGGAGTCCAATATTCTTCCAGTAAGTTATACCTATTTAAACTCAATTTAATGTTTGCGGAGTGGATGTTAGGGAAGCATAACAGAGCATAACAGGGCTTATGGAGTGCAGGTGGCCTGACTTGCACAATCTCACACACCACTGCCAAACCAAGAAATTCTACAGRGGCACTTAGGCCTTCACCAAAAATGGTTCATAGCCCATTTGCATTACTGAGGTGAGACTTTGAAACCAAAAGAGACAATTATTCCCTTCATGCTTTGATCATCCTTTTATAAACCATTCCCACTCCCTCAAAGAGTAAATTAAGGAGAATGGRATTAAAGATAGAAAAATAATAAAGGTTGAAAAAAGGCAAAATATGAAAGGATAACAATGGCACAAATACTCAAGTTACACCTCCCAGTAACGACTTTTGCTTTTAATCCTTCACTGGCTGAGAAAGGACTATGTGGATGTATGAAAGTGATTATTATATACCATTTGTGAATATACTAAATAAATTTTAAAAACCAACAATGAGGAATTTCTATCAAAGTGATATTGAATGTTCAAATAAAATGAAGAAAACTCAAAATCTTATTGTATATACTTTGTTATCTGGTTTTCCATCTGAAAGGAAAAAAGCTGCAATTCATCCCTCATTTATTTTTCTTTTCTATTCTATATCTACCAATAGCAACCCTAATAGCAGGGCTGATGACAGTAACAGTTTAGTTTTATTGCCATACACATTCCCTCTTCTGTAAAAATGTTCCTATCTGCTAAAACTGCAAGTTCCTTAGTGAGTACAATGCTCACTCCAACAGATGCTACCCCAAAAGATTCAACTCCTGATAATGTTTGAGGCTGTTCTTGCAGAATACTAAGAGTTGAAAGTCAGCCCTGTCTGGGTGGTGCATTCCCTCTGATTTTAGACAGGTTTTGCCTGGATATAAGACCACTACAAAATTAGCATCTTACACTATGCTAAGGTCTCAGATTGCTACCTAGGAAAAATTCTGACATGGAAAATTGCATCTTGAGTATATCTACAGATGATGCGCTTTGGCTCAAAATCTATGGTAACATATTGAAAATGTGCAAAAAGACAGTTATGTTGTCAGCAGCACTGTACAATAATGAARGAAGTGTCCAGAAGACATTCACCACACTATGCTGGTTTTTTTTCCCTGAAGTGTTTGCTCTGCCCTCTATTTTTTTCTTTCCTTCAGAAATTCTTTCCTTTGCTGCTACCCTCAGTCCAGCAAAGGTGTGCTTAGATTTGCCGGTTAGGATATCTGCACGATAGCTGTCTCACAACCACTGAGATGCCCCCATCATTTGGGCTAAATCTTACAGAATACAAGGCTGACCCAAGTACGAAACTGTGTAGGCTTTGGTATGGGTAACACAGACACAGGGGAGGGAATATCCCTTCTGAGTTCCTAGTAAATGTTACCAACAATCAAAATACATGATGGCAGCAGGCAGTACAAGCATTTTCTCCTTCCTGGAGTAGAGCACAGAYAGGAAGGTCTGGAGCATGAGGAGGGCATATGCCTGTCCTGCAACTCCAAAAAYCAGACTGCTAAATTTTCAGTAGGTGTCCTTAGTAACTCCCACAACTGATTTCTGAGGCAAACCTGATTTCTAATGCAAAGGGCTGACAAACACTTGGCATCTTCCTGGTAAGTCAGAATCATGCAAGGAAAGGGCTTACTAAAGTGTGCCAAAAAGGATGTCTCAGTTGAAAAATTCTTCTCTGAGGGAGGAGGCAGTCCATCACCGGGATTAGCTCCCTGACCACAATGACTCTGGATGTCCCAAACAAGACAAAAAGCCACTTCTTCACCTCATTTTTAGCATGCATCTTCTTCTGATTTAAATGAGCCAAGTACCTATTAACATGGACATACATAAAGATGTGCATATGGAAATGTATATAGAAAAGTACACACGATGTTTTACGTTCTGAAAGATAAAACGGAATGTGTGCRTGTATACAAATTCATCTACATTTACATACTTCTTGCTTTATACCTACCCATCTAGATAGAGGGAGAGCTACATATATTGCTTTATCYTTCATTCGATATGTGAAACAGTTCMTGCATTTTTCTAAATATCTGTTATTCAAAACAAATATACCCTATACTAGCACCAGTGTCTTTGAAAATACCATTTTAGCAACCGAGTTTAAGATGATGTTCTTTTCTAATGATAAGAGCAGTAATAACGGGATTTGCTGTGTCAGGACTCAAGATAATCTCTTGGCAGAATACCAGGATGCAAGTATAAGAAACCACACTATAAATCTGGCTGAGATGTTAAGACATTTTAAATAGTGAATTTTCAGTGAGCACAAGTAAACCTACTTTATCAAAGTAGCAATTGTGTCATCTCTTTTCACCTCTGCTTATTTTGGGTATTTCTAATGCACTCACATAGTTGGACTTAGTGCTAGACAGTAATTATATATAGGACTGAGTGTGAAGAGCAACGTTTTCACAATCACTTCCAATGCACATATTTAGTTTTTACACTTTTTCTGGTGCCTTTCCCCCTCCCCCCCCTGKTTTTTCTCCTCTATGTTTTTTATATCCACTGCCTTTTCATGGTTGCAGATAGATTTTTGGGGACTTGCCAGAATGTGTTAAAGACATCCACAATGTGATTTTAGATGGTTACTTTGGGAATCTAGAATGATTTCTTCTAGGTCATAATTTTTTCTGGAAATTGGAGACTTGTTCCCATCTCTGTTGAGCTTCAGTGGAAGTTTCCCATTCCCCACCACACTTCACTCAAARTAACCACAGTAGGAAAGCCCTGTTAGCTGCTTACAATATTGCAACATACAAAAAAAAAAAAAAAATCCCAAAGCATTTGAAATTACTATTGCTTTTCACCAGTTGCATAATACACCATCTATAAGCTGCACATTAAAAAAAGCGGCAACATAAATGCTTAAAGACTAATATAGTTAAAGAAAGCAAAGAAAAAAGAAAAAAAAAAATCAGAAATGCTGTGAGACAACAGAGAATTAGAAATAAAAGCAGTCCACTAGGTGTTGGTTTGAAGGCACTGTGGAGGCACCAAAACATTGTGCAGCATATAGTTAACACAGCAGGACACAGGGACCAGAAAAAGAGGAGGCATTTTCTCACTCATATTTTACCACTAGAGCAAAATACCACCTCCTACTTGACCAAGCCATGTCTAAATAGGAACACCTACATAAACTACAAACACACTTATCCTACAAGAACAAAGAATGAATGAGAGAAAGAAACTTCTTTAGGCTGATAAAAATCAGAATTTGAAACCAGACACTTATTTACACAGTGACTCCTTAGTTCGGAAGAACTTGGGTAAGTGGTGCTGCCTTTAATCCTCCTCTCTCATCTCCCCGAGAGTAAGATTTAAGAGCTCTCATGTATCAGTGTGGGAAGAAGGTGGTTCATCACTACTCTCCTGGTTTTGGCTGTGACAGAGTTAATTTTCTTCCTAGTAGCTGGTATAGTGCAGTGTTTTGGATTTAGCATAAGAATAATGTGATAACACACTGATGTTTTAGTTGTTGCTAAGCAGTATTTATACTAAGTCAAGGACTTTTCAACCTCCCATACTCTGCAAGCGAGGAGGTGCACAAGAAGCTGGGAGGGAGCATATCCAGGACAGTTGACCCAAACTGGCCCATACCATATGACATCATGCTCAGTATATAAGCTGGGGGGAGATGGGGCAGTGATCACTGCTTGGGGACTGGCCGGGTGTCAGCTGGCGGGTGGTGAGCGGCTGCATCACTTGTTTTCCTGGGTTTTGTTCCTCTCTCTCTTTTGTTGTTTTCCTTTTCATTACTATTTTTTATTATTTTTATTTTATTTCAATTATTAAACTATTCTYATCTCAAACCATGTGTTTTCTTACTTTTGCTCTTTCCATTCTCTCCCCCATCCCATCGGGGAGGGCAGGGTGAGCGAGYGGCTGTGTGGTGCTTGGTTGCCAACTGGGGTTAAATCATGATGACTCCCACTGTTCCACAGACAGGAYGGAGAAAGTTCCAGCAATGGAAAAATTAGGATTTCAATTTAACATTCCTCTGAGAAAAGCATTTAAGATGACACCTTTTCTTGGGAGAAAGAAAGGATTTGTTTCTGTAGGACTTGCTGCATTTTTTTGTGGAAGCTGTTCATTGTCCCACTCCACCACACATCTGGCATTCTCTCTCTGGACTTTTCTCCAGAACTGCATCATGGCAGCTCACAAGGGAGGAAAACCATGGTGTGTTGTAGGGCTTGATAACTGGAAACAACCAAACTCCATCTCTGTTCTCCATTTCTTGACTATCCAAAATGGCACAATTCTCCACAAATAAAACACAGAAATAAACCATTAATTTTTGAAAACACAAAGTCAAGATTTACTCCTATAAAACTCAGGCACTGAGTGGAGATAACATAGCTGTGATGCTTCAGAGACAACATAGCTGTGATGCTTCAGCAACTTGGGCATTGAGTTCTGCCAGCTCAACTCATCTCCTGACTCTTAACGGGTGTAAGTTCAGTTACATTGATCTTATCTACATCACCAAAACATCAACAGTCTGTCCAAATTCTCCCTTACAAGATGGTGTGGGCAAGAGGGAGTGTTAGGGACATACACACCATCACAGATCTGCTGATGGAAATTTATCTGGGGATGGGAAGACCACTGGAAAGTCATTTGATGTGATGGGAACGTGCAGTTGTGTTGATCTCCACAGTACATGGCATACAGAAGTGAAATGAACTAAATAAAAAAAAAAAGGAGGTATGGACTGCATAAAGAATATATATTTCAAATCAAAACTGATTCTCATGTGAAAATTTAGTCAGGAAGTTCTGACTGCAGGATTTCATATGTCTGCTATCCAAATGGGGTTACCTATTCACAGCTTCACTGGAATAGAAGAGATCTGACAAAGCCAGCTTGATTCTGTGGTCTGATCCTGTGGGGGAACAGAAGATTTCTCTTTAAATGTCAAAATATTTCTCAGCTGGTGAAGATTTGCGATAGCAGCTTTAGATTCCAATTTGCATGCAGTTGTTCTGTAACACAGCCGTGATGCAGGTAAATACAGTCCATTTTCACAGCCAGATAATCTGAAACATGGAGCAGCTAAAGGGCTTAATCACAAAGCAAATCCATTGCAAGAGAATGGAAGAGAACACAGGTAATTTGCCTATTATTATTTTTATTATTATAAGGAAATTATTCAAGAAAATCATCACGACTTTTACATTTTCACTGCTGTAACTCAGGAGGAGCACCACTAAGTACACCACCACCTGCACCACTCAAACAGAAGAATTTTCAAAGCTGATCTTCAATGAGATTTTCTCTAGCTTTAAATTGAACTCTTTGTGAAAAAGTCAGGATTCTAGTGGAAAACCTAATAAAAGTTTTTTTGTGTTTAGATTTCTATTCATTTTTTTCCCCAATAAAAATCTACTTTCCGTAACATTTTGGGCTTCTCATTTTCTCTGAAGTTTTCACTGGGAAAAAAACAAACTAATTACTTGATGATCTCTAAGCCTCAAGATCATGTTTTCTTGCATGTGCACAACAAGAAATATTGAATAAAGCCTGTAAAARACCTTTCATTGCTGAGTACTTAGCAGAATTGATTGAAATTCAGATCTGCTGCCCAGAGGCAAATTTTGACAATTCAATATCTATTTTAATCCCAAATCAAGATGAAAAATTGAAATATTCATAGATTCTGAAGAATAAAAGGCACTTAACAATTTTGCCATGAAGAGAATTGACTTTTCAAAGTCATTTAAATGCTATTTTTCCTTTCTTGGATATATCTTCTCATGGAAGTTAAATGTGGGGACTTGTAGCCGGTGAGATATTATACCCATTAGGGTTTTCTCCCCCCACCAACTCCTCTGCTATTTTTATCAAAAGAAAAAAGAAAAAAAAGATAGCAGCAGTTACTTAAATCCAGAGCTTTCTCTACCAGCATACCGCTACTTTTTTCAGTTAAGCCTTTAGGTATCAAATGGAATTTCAAGACAAAACCAACAAGATTTACACCCAAAGTAACCAAGTGACCATTAATCATTAAAGTCAAGATCAACTCAAGACCCAGATTTAAGTTATACACTAGAGACTTGAAGCTAAATCTTTTGTCTTTCTCACTGCAACACTATTGCTTAGTGCAGGCTCTTTAGKTTTTTTAGGAAGAAAATCAAAGCAAACATGATGTTTGACCCAAAGCAAAACAGGAACAAATAAAAGTCTCATGTGGTTCATGGAATGGGAAAACACTTTTCTTTTTTTTTTTTTTAAATATATTTTTAAGCCAAGTCCATTGGGACAAGCTGCAAGCTCCCATAAATCTCAAAGTGCCTTCACAGTCCCGTATTTCCCACTACAGCTCATGCACAG
This sequence comes from Oceanodroma leucorhoa, assembly GCA_030449065.1. Classification (NCBI taxonomy): domain Eukaryota; kingdom Metazoa; phylum Chordata; class Aves; order Procellariiformes; genus Oceanodroma; species Oceanodroma leucorhoa. Next base: position 5,400,033 of record JASVER010000045.1, on the reverse strand, counting down.
TGTACAAAGGATGCCTGCACTGTGTAAAACAATATACTGTCCTCAGGTAACCGAAATAACAGGCGAAAAGAAGGAACGGACCAACACTTCACATGAACCCGTGAGCTAAGCAGAAAGTGTAATTTAGTATTAAACTTAATTGAAACGCTTGGTTGTGTTTAACAGAATAAAATATCCTGGTTTCCCTGTCAGGGTGATATACATTGCCCAGTGCAATGGGTGTGCAGGTTTGGGACATACTGAAWTTTTTTTTTTTTTTTCCATCATGTTATCCCCAGGTCTCCTGGGCACTCTGCCAAGCAAAGTTTAGTGAGATGCTATCAAGTGGCAGTTAGAGACAAAGCATACTGATTTGTTACTGGCTGTTTTGTCACTTCTCTGATAGCAGAAGTAACTCACAGAGACTGTGTTGCCACCAACAATTTAATGGGAAATGCTGCCAGAGCCACACAAGAGTGTCATCTTGTCCCTCTGACATTCTCCACATTATGTTTTGAATATGCAGGTGTACATTAATTATAGCCAGTCAATGATTCACAAACCCAAAGTGACTCTTTTATCTCATGGCTACACAGAGCAAGCCATGCGTGTCAATACTAAGGCTGTGTCCTTGCATACACATCAACAGCCTTTAAACACCACACACAAATTTGCATGTTTGGAATGCCAATTTCAATCAGTGAAAATGAGGAAAAAGGATTTAAGGCTTTCCAGAAGGATTTTTTTTTCTAAAGGGATATCAGAKAAGTGGGTGTACAATGAGCTTCAAAGCCTACAGGTGCACACCCTTAGTCAAGCAGAATTAATCACTATAATTAACAGTGCCAGGGACAGCAATATAAAGCAGACATTTATATACATGGGAAACCTCAATTGTGCTAGAGGTTTTCCCTGTCAGAAAACAGGAGGTTACCTGTGATAACCACACAATAATAGCAAGTTGTCTTTAGAGATGTTTTATACTAACAGCAAATAATAATTCTTACAGTAGGGTCACTTTTAAAACTATTTGAAAATGCATTACAATTAAGAGCATATTAACAGATTGATCATAAGTGACTGTTATGGATATGCCTACGACAAACAAATGGAAATCAGTCACTCCAAATTGATTACCATCATATCTGGTCTCCATCAAGAGCCAGTAATTACCTACATTTATTCCAGAGGCATTTGCATCATACATGTCTGTTAATGTATAAATAAAGATGAGTGTACAATATCTTGTGCCTAAATATGTCTGTGAGTCACCAAAGAGGGGGAAGAATAACTTTTTTTTCTTGCCTGCATAGGCAAGATACTATTTGTTAGCATGTTAAAAGCAAAATTGGGGCACAGGAAATTCTGATTAGAGAGGGAAAGCTTTTTTACTATGAGGCTGGTCCAACACAGACAGGGGCCCAGAGAAGCCACGGGATCTCCTTAAGCTCTGCTGGACAAGGCCCTGAGCAACCTGACCAAACTTGAAGCTGGCCCCTATTTAAGCAAAGGGTTGGACTAGAGGCCTCCAGAGATCTTTCAAATTWAAAGTATTCTGTGATTCCTAAGAGACAGCATGGCCCAGAACAGAGAGGCACCTCCAGGGATCTGCAGTATCTGAGAATCTATCTGAAACTGTGCTCAGATTCTATTTGCTTTCCTTTGAGGCCGAGCAATCTTCATTTTCTTGCTGGTATATTATTTTAAAGTTGCTCTGAGTGGTAATAGTACATAACTATAAATATCTCTCAGACTTCAGGAAAGTTGTATTGTACAGAGACTGCAGAATATTGTACTAGAAGCATTATAGGGGGGTTTTAGGGAATAGGGGGGTTAGGGAAAGGGAAAATGCATCATACTTGTAGCAACATCATTTAAATCCAATTCTGATGCTTGCATTTATCTCCACAGTGTTTTCTAACAGAAATCAGATATTATTTTCCTTCTGCACAACAATAAACAATAACAATCAGCAGCAACATCTGGGCTCTGCTCTTCTTAATAGCACTTTCATACAGTTATAATGTAAAGTACAGGAATTGAAATTGGAAATAAAACAGAAATGTTAATTTGACACTTGGAACTTTACTACAGCTGTGCAATTTCAAGTAATTTTAACTGTAGACTTCTGTTGTCAGGTTATATTTTACAATAACACTTTATTAATCCAGAAACATTTTCTTAGTCATCATCACTCATGTTTTGGGTTTAAACTTATTTTTCCTATTCTTTTTTACAGAAGGCTATGGAACTGAAGTCACTTTGAGTCAAGATTTCCCCGTATGCAGTGAGTATCCCCGCCCACTGTTCCCTGCCATGCATCAGGATGAACAGCGGTACCCAAGCTTCGTCCCAGATGAGGTACAGACTGACTTGCAGGGTTGCTGCTGTCTTAGCTTGATGTTTGACATCAGGCACTCGTAACAAGGTAGTCCACCCACCAGCACAACCAGGGATGGTCTAGTTTAGGTACAGCACTGACATTTTACCTAGCATTACCTTCTACTTATCTGACCAAGTTTAGAAAGGTCACATGCTGAAAACCCTCAGGAGATGACTTAAAACATCCCTCCTAATGTTTCTGTCACTGGTGGTGGCATATCAATGCCTGCACAACACCCGTCACATAACACACTTCACGGAATTGCCCTTCAGTAATAAAAACATAACAGCATCCAAAACTCTATGGTAAAAGTATAATCCTGCCCTGATGCCAACCTTATCATAGAGTTCTTTGGAAAACCATAAAGCAAAAGACACTGGTTAGAAGATGCTTTACCTATTCTGTAACTTAACTACAAATGCGGCTATGAATGCATGGTAGTGCTTAGTGTGTTCCCTGGAGAGTAAATTCTTTCTTTGCACATCAGTCTATACAACTTGTACCCCTGGGAACATCAAACCTCTTATTTCCTTTACCTCAACATAATATTGATCCACAAAGACTTCTGGGATTGTTCCCCCCTCTCCTTATATTAACAATGAGATTTCTTTTTTTTTCCTGRTGAGAGGGAAGGGTTTGTAGTCTTAGATAAATACTGTATTGATTTTCCCTTCAAATACCACCTTAGCACTCTATGAAAATAGCTTCAAAAATTAACACAGTTGCTGCTGGAATGCAAAAGCCGCTGTCCAGCATTTACTCGGCTGATGTAAATGCTGGACATTGTCCAGCACTGTCCACTGTCTCATCATCTGTTTGTCACTCTTGCCTTTTCAGTCAGGCTTAGAGAAAAACCTTGGGCTTTTTTTTCCTTGTTTAATTTGACAGCCTCCTCCAAGAAACCTTCTTTTGTGTTTCCTGGTAGCACCTTGAAACTCTAGTCCTGGTCTCACAGTGACTAGAATAATACAATTCATAGTAAGTCAGGAAGCAAGCTAATTAGCTACAAATGTATGCAATATTCACAAGCACTTACCACATAGCTGAGATTAGTAAAATGTTTTCATTGATTCTCCTGTTTTGTTATTCCTTGTTCTGCCTGATTAACACATGATGCATTTCGTTCTATCTTGTGGTTAGATGTCTGAAACTTTTCAGCAGGGAATTACAAACAATTCACAATCCTTGACTTAACATTCATTATTTCACTAGAAAAAAAAAAATCCAAACATTTGCCAAGTCTCAGGATTTTTATTTCCCATGAAATCAAATAATCACCAGTACAGGCTGATCCCAAAATCTCATTTACTTCCATGGGTTTGAAAAAATTATTTAATAAATTTGGGTCAAACACTGCTTTAAGATTAATAAGAGATTTATTGTTGACTCTGGGTAACCAGAATTCCACTTTATATCTCCATCAGCTTAGCAAATTCGAAACAATCCCCCCCTGCCCTACACAAGCTAATTACTCCTCTTTTTGCTAGCACCAGGCAATAGTAACTATAAATTGGACAGATATCCATTTAGGTTTATTTACATAGCAACTTCATAGTAAAACTGCATCTATGACAAGTACATTGGGAAATCACTGGGAGAGGAAGATATTGCAAAATTGCAGAGGTTATTTTCTGTAATTACTGAGTTCAACCAAACAGTTATAGAATATTAGAGGCTTCAGGCTGAAAGGACAAATTTCAGCATGAGGTTTCAGACTTGGTAAATTACTAAATTGAAAACTATGGGAAACATAAAAAGCTGCCTGGAGTGCACTTCAAAAGTATAATTTGGAAAAATGATTTGTAGCAGAGAAATAAAAACAGAAAAGGACCCAAGAAACAAGGAAGTAACAGGAGGAATTCACTGCATGTCATCAATGGTTGGACCATTTCATTATACAACTGGCCACCTTCACAGCACCAATCCGTACACCAGTAACTAAGTGGGTATAATGCTGCTTATGAATAAAGATTGACAACACTTAGCATTTTATCTGGGGTGAAAAGAATAGGTTTGTTGTGTCCACATGTGCATTATACAGACTGATGAATTCATAAACAACACTACCTGAACTGCAGACGGAAATTCTGGGAGCACTGCATTAATGAAATTAGACAGCTATGCACAAAACCGAGCATGAGCAGCCGAACCACAGTAATCACACTTGTATCTAAACTCTGAATGTGAACTGTACCCAAAATGTTGCCCATGTTACTTACTTGCAAATGGCCTTTAGTGAAAGGAGGTTAAGTAGTTTGACAGAGCTTGTCTGAATATAATACCTGTGGAGCAGATACAAAATAAGTAGCTGCAGTAGGTATGGCTGGAGGCAAAGGGGAAGAGAGAGAAATGGAAAGAGGGAGGCAAGGAGGGAGGAAAGCAAGCAAGAGGTCTACAGCTGATTCACCCCCCARGCCCCATCTTTTTTTCTTTTTAARGGAATCCTTGGATGTGGGAAAACAGTTTAATCTGACTGTTTGTCATTAAATGCCAGCCTGTGCCAATAACTACTACACAGAGCAGGTGATTAACTTTCAATAATTCCTACAAAAAAAGGCAAAAATGTTAATGACACTATCTTAGAGACCTCCCTCACCTGATTTTTTGACACTTCCTCTTCCCYTTCCCTCCCAAAAATAAAACAAATTTAACTCTAYCTTTAGAAAAAGAGTAACAAGCCATCCCAGACTTGTTATTTTACTGACCGACCGTAAACCGCCAACTACTCATTTTCTGCCCCAGTCCATTATGGCACTCCTTGAACAACACATGCAGGTGGGAAGCCATTGTGGCACTTAATTCAGGGTGGAATTACACCACTTTAAAACCACCAAGGATCATATTTATGACACTAATTAAGGGGGGGAGGGGAAGAACACACAAAAACTCCACAAAACCCCAATGATTTCTATGATTAAGTGCCCAAAATTCAAATTCCACAGCTAGCAGTTGCAGAGAAGCTCCTCTGACTCCCTGCAGATTTCTGTTCAGCAGGAAGTTTAAGGTGCGTGTTTGTGGTTTTTTTTTTGTTTTTTTTTTTTCTTCTTTCCACACAGGAAATTCCCTCTGCATCTGCCACACAGAGTGATTCTTTCATTTTCAGAACAGGAATTCAAAGGAATCCCTGAAGTACATCAGAGTTAGGCTTGTGCTAAGTATCAATCATGCTTACCTTTTTAAAAATTTCATTTACCTTGTTTAAAACTTGGACATTAATCCAAGGCTAGCCATCGTTTTGCCTCTGCATTGCTAAGACAACTGAAGAAGTTAGTGGAATATATAAAATACTGCAATAAGCCAAAATTTGCCCTATGGCACTTSAAGTTCCCTTTCTAAATTAGTTCAGGGAAACACAATTGGGTCACTCTCATTTTAGATCTTCCAACAGCAAGAAGGCCGATTTTAYTGAATTTGGTAAAGAAGCCTAAATTCTTGGTTAATTAACATAGCTATTTAACTTTAGAAAATGAATCAAGTCCCACAAGTGAATGTGAAGGTTACCTTGAGTCCAGAGCATTGTAAAAKAATAAAACAAGGTTTTATCAATATCACTATGCCACACAGCATCATGAAAATAAAACATGTAGGAGAAGAATCCTATTCCCGCTAAAATCCCGTGCTCTACACAGAACATGTATGAAAGAAAGAACTTCAGTGGGAAAAAGTAGAAAGCAGTAGTGGCAATACCTTCAGGCAGTTCTGTAACAATCAGGGACACAGCAATTATTTTTTCTCTCCCAAACAYGTAGGGGAAACTAAAATACACCACTGATTTTTTTTTTTTTTCTTAAATAAAAAAAGGTTCATTCAGATTGAAATTTATATAGCTGTTTAGAAATAGCACTAACATTAGCCACAAGGCATGACAAGTTTAAATAGAGTCACAGTATAAAGAACACTAATGCCAATAAACCCTCGCTGCTTTGTAGCATCCGGGAGAACGAAAACAACCAGATATCAGAGCTGATACGTACGCCCCCCAGACCCAGGAAAAGAGGTAAGCTTTGGGAATGGATCAACACAACAGTTCTGCCTAGAAAAGTTAATGATTTAATGCTCACTCACTGATATAGGTCAGAGATCCACCAGTGAAATAAATGCTATAGTGCGGCATCAGTCTGTATCACTCCCTCAACCAAAGGCAGCCAGGTAGTTCCCTGCAGACTAACTCAGCTTGCTCAGGAGGATAAAATGCGKCTACGCTGCCTACAGCTTCTGAGCTGGCTCGATTATAGCCATGTGCTAACCTGGCTATACCGCTCCTGGCACCAAAACGAGCTTCTTCAGCTCCGTCCTGCCTCACATACTCTCAAAAGAGCATGAATTTCAGAAAGCTCAGCTCAATCCCAGCCAGAAAGACAGAACGTAACAGCAGCCCAACTCAGCATGGGACTGAACAGCTTCCAGCAAGGGGCCACCCACAGCAGGAATGGATAAAACCCAGCAGCAAACAGGAGTGCGCAAGGAAGGGGGTCCTGACCAGGACACAAAACTGCTAKGGGAAACTCTGATTCGGCTGCAGAGCTGAGGGTCTGGGGGCCTCAATCGCCTTGCAAAAGTGCTGTTCTTCCCTGGAGAACCTTTACCAAAAATGTTGATAGTGAAAGTTCACATGTGTAAGCACTTGTCAGCACAATCTACCCAACCATATGGCAAAGGACTGTATGAACATCATGGTTTTGGGGGGGRCGGGGGTGAAGGGGAAAGAAGTTATAAAAGGACAGTGGTGGAAAAACAAGCTGAGATTTGAGTTAGGGAAAAGGCTATGAAAAACACATTAGCTTTTTCTATACAATACTTCTACATTTGCTAAAGACAAATTGGTCTAAAATTATTCCATATGTACTAGTGCTCCTCTAAGTATGCAAGTCACACCCACAGCATAGGAAAGACATTCAGATTATGAGCTGCAACTCCACCAGTCCACCATCAGAAAACAGGAAAACCAGCTACAGCCTTACTCCATAATACAATGTGCAATAGGTAATTATGCATCTGCTTCATMTATCACCAAAAAACTTGTACAGGTAACAGTGTGCCGTATTAAAGTAGTCAGGTTTTGTYTGGGCAAAAATTACAAAAATTAGTCTAATCTATGAATTAAGAGAAAACCACTTTCAAGATCCCCAAAGCCTAGAAATTACTTCCCACAGTGAACTTAATTWTCTTCATTTGTCCAAAATGTTATGCAACTTGTAATGACTATCACACATTATTTTCGCTTCCTGGGTTGTCTTTAGCAGTCTCCATCATCCATGCTGTTCTCCCTACGGCCAAACTAACAACCTCCCGTTTTCCACAGATTTACCTTCTTTACAACTGTAGTCAAGCAACTGGATTCTTAAAGTGTTACATAGAAACTTCCACGACACAC
>JASVER010000045.1:5274534-5392127 GCA_030449065.1 Oceanodroma leucorhoa | reverse complement strand
CTTCCACGACAAGGCAGGCATTCATGGGGTTTGGGTTGTTTTTTGTTTGTTTTGGTTTGTTTGTTTATTTGGTTTTTGTTGTTAGTTTTTTGTTGTTGTTTTGGGKTTTTTTTCCCCCCTCTTTTTTACACACAAAACCCCTCAGAGGCATGGACACACGCTCTCAGTCTATCCACTAGGTGTTCTCAGGTTTAGGGTCAGTCAGCAAAAATAAATAAATATTGACATGTTAACTATTAGGACAACAAAAACTAACGCATGCTATCAAATACCCATGTCACTTTGACAGGGGAAAGGCTATCTATAGACCAAACTCACCTGACACAACAGTCCAGGAGATGTTTACCACCGCTCACTGGCAAATTCCCAGGCAAGAAGTTTTACTTGCGACTTTGAGGGAATCAAATGTAGTCCAGGTGCCGGAGCCCCTGGAAAGACGTGGAAGAAGCCTCATGGTCTGAGGATCAAGCTCAATTATTAAAATATTTGCAGTACAAACTGTCACAAGTGTTTTGGCAAGCAGCAGGTAATTGTGCCRGGTGTGAGTGCCCGGGCGTCGGCCGCGCTGTGAGGAGAGGTGGGGGCTGCCCCCTGCCGGGCACGGCCAGTTCCAGCCGGTTCTGGATGGTTCCAGCCAGTTCCAGCAGCCCCACCCCAGGGCACAGCCCAGCCCCTCAGCCTCGCAGGAACCGGTGAAATGCTGCCCAGCAGCRAGGAAAATCTGTCCTTCTTCAAGGCAGTAAACATATACTGTCTTWCTTTGTGGTAGCAGAGGAGTATTACATATTTTTAATAACATATATGTTTATATAGTGTGTGCTACCTCTCCAATGGGAGCACCATTTCCAGCGCACAGTTGAAGCTTCCAGTAGCTACTGAGGGCTCAGGCCTGAGCCACACTGTGTGTGTTTTTATAGAGATATTAATTTATCTACAACATCCTTAAAAAAAACTGACTACGCTGAAACAAAGGACTGGGAGGGAAAGAGCTGTTTCAATCAAGGCTTCCCCTGTAAACCCTTTCTGCTGTTTCTCAGTTCTCATTTGCTTCTCCTGCTGATAAGGTCACTAGTGAGATACATAGAAATAAAGTGGAGAAACAGGCTAAATAAACTCAGCCCGGCYCCTGCCAGCACATACAACTTCTGGCGGTGCAGCTTATCTTCCAGCTAAACTTGCAAAAACCWAAAAAAATCCCACTGCAGCTGATTTACTATTTAACTGCTCAAAACACAGGCAGTGAGGGACTTACTTTGAAGCCAGAGTGAAAAATGGGAGTCTCTCCTTTAAATAATATTTACAGTACTGGAGAGAAGATACAATTACTTTTGTTTGTTTGTTTTTTCCCCTCCTTTCCCATTCTGCATTGTCAAATAATGCCTGCAAGCCAAAACCCAGGCATCTTTAAAGGAAAAGAATAGGTATGTATGAGATTCTCCAAGTTGCAACTTCTTTATTTTGGTCAGCCTCATGCCAGGGGGCCTTCTTTCCTATTAACAATATTTATGAAAAGGTTTCAAGAAGGTTTAGCTCCAACCATTAAAATCAAGCCAATTATGTTAGATGAAATTACATGGGACTAGAAACACTTGTGGGGCCCTTCTGATGGCCAACAAAAATGAAAACATTCAAGTTGATATAAAAGGAGAAATTTTTTGTGTTTTACTCAGTGAACCTGAAGAAAAGCCACCAATTTGTAATAGGTCCTGTTTCACATGGAAAACACATTTCCCAGGGATTTGGCAGCAAAACCTAACTAGTTGATACGGTTTAGGGAGACAAGATAGCTTGTCTGTTTCCGTCATCCGCACAGCACTGAGGACTAGAGCCCACTCACCTTGAAGTCCATCCTTTCCAAAACAAGGCAACATGACTGAGGACAGCAGCTTAGAACGCGGCAGAGCCAAAATTCAGTAACAAACGAATTCAGATATGTAAGGAATTTGGGTAATTTTAATTTGGGGGTGGGGTGGAGGTGGGGGTGAGGGGTAAGGGGGTGGAGAGGAAAAGCCCTCAGACCCCTTGCTACCATATTGACAAGCTCTCTTTGGCTCATGTTCTACAATTCTTTCTGATAAGACAGTCCCATCTTCTTCAGCAGTATCAGGGTATCATTGAAAACGTGCATTGTTTATCCTTTCTGATATATTATACATACAGCTCAGCTGTCTCATAATGCAGAAGTAGTTTCAATGCAAACATTCATTATAAAACAGTCTCTCTGGTCTCAACCAAAACAGACCATTTTTTCTCCCTTTTATAGCTTTCAGAAATAACTTCATGCAAAAAGTGAATATAATTGTAATGATAAAAAATGAGGGAAAAATGACAATAAATAATGTAGTATCTTTTCTGAGCACATCAAGGGCTTTGAAGCTTCAACATGTGAAGAAGGGTCTTTTTTACCTCAGTGAACTGGGTAATATAAGGTGTCTAAATAAAAAGAAAAAGAAAATATCATCTGTCACTGCCATAACAGCAAGAAGATAAAATTATTTATATAGACTGCAAACAGAAGTGCTCCTGAAAGAAATCATCACTGGAGAAATATTTTTGAATGAATAGTATTCATCAATAGTTTAAAGGGGGAAAAGAAAAAGAAGTATGCATTGAGGAAAAGAAACATAACAATTGAAATTAAATATTTCAAATGCTTACTGAAATATAATTCCTAAATTTGCTAGGATGAATTTACAAATATTACTCTGCCCCCACCCCCCCTTTATTTGGATGGACACAGCCCAAAGATGCTGCAGAAAGCAGGTCAGTACTCCAGACTTAAAAATCCAACCTGAGACAAAAGCAGCCATACTAGCAGTTTTTATCTTAACAGTTCTGTTTCCTATACTGTCAACAAAATACCTAAATTGTCTTGTAGAGGGGACATTCCCCTTCACCTTCTCCAATCCATCTCTGTAACACGTAGCCAGGATGGACTGAGAAGCCTGGGTGCTACAGTGGCTTAAGCTCAGAACAACACAACTTCTTTTGAACCTGCTGTGGATAGTCTGACCTATCCCATACAGCATAAATACCTATGCAACACCTACATTGCTGAAGAGTCAAACTGGACAGAGTAAACTTTAAATCTTTATTTAGCAGTTCAGTGAAGCACTGATTCTGCAAACAGTATGTTAAAGAGGGAGTCTCATCACAAACTAAGGAAGAATAGCACAGGAAACAATTTTAGGAAATTATACACAATTAAACTGCCATATGTTTTTCTCCCTTTCCCTGTTGGATGGGTGACACATAAAACATACAAACAATGTACAAGGATAGAGACATTATACAGACTGATATAGATGCCTTTTTTTTTTTTTTATGCCATGTAAAAATCAAGACTTGAAATCAACACAGAAAACTTAGGGCCAAAAGAGCTATATGAGCTATAGCAGTTACAATCAAGTAGTACAAGCGGACTTGATTGGATTTTTGCTTGTTTTGGGAACAGAAGCAAGGCTGCTATTTTGCCTGTTTTGAACTGCTGTGGGTGCACCTTCTTTCCCTTACTGCTCAGGACTGCAATTTTGGGCAATTTGGAATAGAGAATCAGATCAAATCATTCACCAAAGCTGTTAGACGTCTATATGAAATCTGAAAGTGTATGAGAGATGGTTTGGAGAATTTTATTCAGCTTTCTGAATGCAATCAAGAGCTCTGTTCTCTGATCGTGATTATTTTTTCAGGTTTAAAAAGTGATGCTGTGTTGTCTGATTAAGTTTCAGATTTTTAATCTGCGTGCTACAAATTATTATATATATTATAAAGGAGAAACAGGAAGAAAACTTCATTATTATTTTAAAAGTTATTTATTTTTATTTAAATTGGGGCTTGGTAATTTTCACTTTTTACMCCCCCAGCCTTCCCTTTTAGAACACTGTTAGTCTAAAGAAACCTGATCAAAGGTAGGTGGTCTCCATTTTTCAGCAGCTGGAAAACCTTTCTTGCTTTAAATCCTTTCACTGGAGAAAGGACTGAAGTAATTTTGTTAAACATTTCGAGAATTTTCCATCAGGTTGAAGTCAAATAGAGATTTCAGCCCCAACAATGAATACTGAGTGTGCAAATCATATATTAATCATTAATGACTTTTAATCAGTTCTGCCTTGACAAAAATGCACCTGCATGTGCCAGGCACTCAGAGCAGCCTCTTCTCTGCCAGTGCACCATACTGTGGTATAGAAAATAGCATACCACATTCTCAAAGAGGAGGAGAAACACTGGATATCTTGGATGTCAACATGATCAAAGGGATCAGCTAAAATAGTCATTGTATGTTCTTTCCACTTAAATATTTTTTCTCAGGAGGCAATGTATAACTCTCAGACAAGATTTCATCTAAATTTGCAGAGAGCATTTATATTTGTCTAGCTTACTGCAGATATCATTAAAAGAAATGCAATAATACTTTGTCATCATCCTGACAAATCCCGAGGGAACGTAAATGCCTTGCAGACAAAATCCTTTCAGATCAAACCCAAGGTAGGTCACTAAAGAAATCTGGCTGAACACTCAGGCTCATGACATCCCCAAAACATGTAGCAATTATGTGATGAATGGCAGCATGGAACTCCTTGATAAATGTACAAAGACCGTAGCCTTATCCTGACAACTTATCTGTTCCGTGAAAGCTGCCAAAACCAAAACATTGTCGCTGGAGAAGATTTCTAGGATTTGGCCACAAGTCAGCAAGGATTTTGACTGTCTTGTTCTGCTGCTTAACATAGAACAGCAGAGAAAGACAGCAAGCATCAAAGTCTGTTGACTCACTGCTTTTCTGCCTTTCTAAGCACACTCCTCCTTGCGCTGTAAAGTTGCTATAGTACTGGAGATCTGAATTAATGTACAAAGCTTGATGCGATGCTTACAGTCCCCACAGACGTCATTAAGAGGCCAAAAACATAGTGAAGGCAGAGAAATGCCTGTGCAGCAAGCAGACACTGCTCCGTCACTACCTGCATTGCCTTCCAAGAATAACAGTTGCCTCTTTCAACTCCTTCCCAACAGGCTACTACAAGGCTGGCTAATCTAACGTAGGATGGAAACATTTTTAAGAAGTTTCAAATTTTAGCTGATATCGAGAACAGATTTTCTAAGACGGTTTTATTAATTGCTTATCTAGACAACCTTCCAGAAGTTTAACATGAGCATGCAAAGGAAGGCAAGTCAAAGGAAAGGAAAGAAAAAAACCTCAACCCAAAAACCATGCACTTCATATTCAGTTTGTTCTTTATAATTTCTATTTAAAAATCAGGCTGTGTGTTTGTATTAACAGCCAGGGTGAAAAAGCATGAAGTAGGATTGGAGTGGAAGATCCAAGATCAGCAATAACTCTTCAGAACTACAAGGCTTTGGTGCACTTTCCTGAAGCAGTCCCTAAGAAAAGCTCTATCACCAACTACTTCCCTCTAGCAGTAGGCGGCAGATAAAGAGATAAATAAATAGATAAATAAATAAGCATTCTCACTGGGTTTCTACTTCTGCAGGAACAGCCTTTGTGTTTCCTTGCCCCCACTTTTAAGTACTGAACAGAATTATGACAGAACCTGCTTCAGAGTCTGAGGATGCAGAGGATCACTGCCATCTGCAACCAAACTGTCCTGTGTTTTCCCAGCTATAGAAAGGTTCAAAGAATTTAAAAATACAAAAAACCCTGTTGTCTCAACAATAAAGACAAAGGTTTTTCTTTCAGCAAAAAGTGTTTTTACTAGCAACAGCAAATCACTGAGACTGCTACATTTAGTATCAACAGAGATCGAAACTAGCAACAGCAGGGTCTTACAGCACCTTCTTCAAGAAGATTGACGCTAGAGACCAAAAAGGCCCTCGGTTACTAAACCTACACAAATTATTTCATTCATGTCAAGACTCCTTTTCAGCACAGGATCACTCAAATATTTCTTTCCTGATAACATTTATGGATAAGAGTAACCTGCACTTTCCCATGCTGCCCTGATCTCATACACTAGACTAGACTTTAAGACGTATACAAGACAAGTTGCTATTTATAGGCAGTATTTTGCCTTGTCTGCCCTTTATTCAGCCTGCTCTCTTCCCACATGTATTTCCTTGTTTATCCTCAGTGTTTTTTAAAAATCAACCCAAACCACTTCAGATTTCTCTCTTCCCTAAAAGTCTGCCACACCTGGAATTGCCATCTGCAAATTGAAACATTACTTCAAGCAAGGAATTGTCATTGATTTTTATCTGTGCTCCAGGAGGATTTCAGACATTCTGTAATAATCCTGAGTTTAAAAAATTAGTAATACGCTCATAAAACAACCCAAACTAGGAAAGAGAGAAAACAAGGGAAGTTCTGTTTTATTCTCCTTTTTTTAAAGGCTGCCAATCCTAACACCTTGGCTTTGAAGTCTGGGCTGTACACACACTTTGTTCCTTTCTAAAATACATCACGTCAAAGTGCTCGTCACTGCATTTGAACCATCTGGAAAGGGGAGCTCATTCTGAAAGTGCTGAGACTCCAGGCTAGAGGGGCACCAGTAAGCGCCGCTTTCAGCAATTCTGTATGCAGGGGCGTAAAATTCATTTTTCTCTGAGAAAAAGGCCTAGATGTTCAGATTTGGAAGTGAATCTCTCGATGTAAGCAACAATTACCACTTCAAGAGGAGTCTTACTCAATTAAAGCCTGTAGTATTAGCTTCAAGTGAAGAGATCAGACAGAGGTCTGCAAGCAATTACATGAAATGAAGTCACCCTTAYAGCAGCTTCTCCAATAAAACCAGGACTCTATTTTATACTATTTTATTCTCAAGAGAGATTTCCTAACTAGGTTTCAAAAGGAATTCAACTTTCGCAATTCACAACCCCAGACTAAGAAATCCAGCCCATAGGTCAAAGATGCAATTACCTCCATTTGACATAAATCTCCTTCTCTAACACAAAAGTTAGCCTGCTTTTTTGTTGAGACTAAGTGAAAAAAAAATCTAAGCCTCTTTAACTGTTCTTCCCCTCCCGCCACTTCCATTCAAACAAAGCTTGTTATACCCTTTGCTATGGTCCTCTCTCGCCGTTTACATGCATAGTACTGACACCTACTTCCCAGCAAATTCCTTGGACTGTGGTTTTGCAAAGCCAAAGGGGTAGGCAGGAATTTCAGAGTTTCTTTCAGGTACTAGTGGAGTCTATCTTAGGAGCGCTGAAGTAAGAGCCCAAAGGTACCTGTATCTTTCTTTTGACTGTATGAGAACCTTTTACGTCTCATTTTGATCCCCTGAATTGCACCACATTTATATAACTGAAGTATGAATATGTTCTCAGTGTCTGTGACTCCTCTCCTAATTCGCCTGAAGCTTCACTTTTCAGYAACTTAATAATGTTACTTACTAAAAAAAAATGTGAATAATTTATTTGTATATAGTTTGATGAAAGTAACAGATCTCAGAATGCTGCTTTGAAGAAATATTTGTTAAAGCTTATTTAAAAAAAAAAAAAACAATACCCAAACACTTTTTTCCAGTCCTCCAATCAGAGGAGAAGCAGTAGGAGAGTCACATCTTGTGTGACTACTCATGATTGCAACTCAATATTTATTTTGTATCAATAGACTGATATTTGCTTGATTTTCTTTGCCATCAAAATGCTTGCCAGAATATTTATTAAATCAGTCACAAAAGGAAAACTGGAGGACCTGAAGCAGCATAAACCAGAGCTATTGGAAGATCTACAGAATGATTTTGTTTTACTTACATTTTCAAATTATACCACAAAGAGTTTCTTCCCTTCTAGGAAACTGTTCTGTGTAAGAAACTTTTTCTGCAGTAAACATGAGCCTATGGAATAATTATATTTTACATACAGGACATTAAAAAAGTTACCTCAGATATGATTCAGGTAATCTTCATCAAAGATGTAAGCATGGAACAAAAAAAGGTTTTTCAAATGCCTTAGGAAAAGTTCCTACAACTAGGGCTGAAAATCAGAAATTCCCCCCTGGATTTTTTCTCTGTTATTCTGTTCAGTGGCATTTCCTATCTTCTGCAGTGGTCTAATTAAGTCCTTCAGCAGCTTTACAGACCTTTAATATCCTGCAGTGAATTCAGTCTGCTGCATGTGGACTTTTACCTTATTCTCTGTAACAGATTTAAACAGTTTGTTGCCTTGTCTACAGCCATATTCTGTATTTCTTGCTGAATTTTACAGTCATCATGAACTTATCCATGCACTTACTTTAAGCACTCATCCAGATATAAATCAGAAATATACAAAATATTGCACTGTATGCGAAGCTGATTAATGTTTCTCTTAACACATACTTTAACTGTTACCTAACTTGTTGCACATTGATGCAAAACTATCATTTGTCCCTTTGCTGCAAGGGAACAAGGAGATAAATCGAGCAACATACCCTTTGCAAGCTCGCATGTTGGAGCTGACATGAGGAACAGTAGAGAAATTAGAGGCAAAATTTCAGTTCTACTTAAAACAAATTTAAAACTCCCTCTGGCCTTTCTCTTATAAACCAGAGCCATGAACAACAATAAAAAAAGGCAAGCACCTCATCCAACTTTATTACTGAAGTAACCACTGAAACACTGGTAAACCTCTAGTTCTTGCAGAGGCATCCAGAAAATCCAAATGATACAATAGCTTAATATCAAAAGCTATTTTGTCCTTTTACAGTAATGCATTGAAAGTGCCTCTCCGTAGCCTTTTGCACGCAATTCACAATACMTCAAACCCATGGCTAGCGACTGTGATATTAATCCAGAAAAATCTATCAAGCAGATTCAAAGCAAATGCAACATTTCATCCAGAAATCAAAACCTTGGGTATGCACTGGGAGGAGGCAAGGGACCTGTGCTGGAGTGTAAAACTAACATCTTTATGTCCTGTGCTTATATGATGTCTGGCGTATGGATCCAAACCACTATAACTGAGCCTCTGAAGCACTAATGTGCTAAATAATAAAATAAGGAATCAAATGCCTCCAAAATCCATGACTGCATTTGAAGAATGTGTTTAAGAGCTATGGTTAAAGTAGCAAAAAATTGATGAATAGCATGAAGAGTCTGACTCATTCCCGAAGCTTAGATTTTCAAAGCATCATAGCTACTAGCTGATGGCATGGTGATAAGAGATGAGCACAAACACCCATAAGGCAAGGATAAAAATTGGCCTAAACATACCAGGGGCAAATGCCATTCCTAAATTAAAAGCAACTTTCAGTTATCTGCTACTTTATAAGCACAATGTGCGAAAATGCAGCATGGACACACCACAATGATGGTTTAAAAACACAAAGCAAATAAGTGGCCATTTTCTGGGTAAACTAAAGGGAAAGAGAGAAAATGAACTTGTTGGAGTAAGTACAGRCATTTTTAATCAGCACTACTGCCCTTGGTAGGCATCAGCAACAATTTTATTAAGGCACACCCTGAGCAATATCAATTGAAAGCATCACTGTCTCACTAGTCACTTCTCCATAAAGAGGAGGACTCCAGCGGAGCATGTGAAGTCAAGAGCACGCATTCTGGCGAAGAGCTTGGCCCGAGTCCTTCATGCTACTGAGAATTTTCTTCTGCTAATGCTTAGCACTGACAACTGAACCCTTTCCTCTGACAACACCYCAGGGAAAGTCAGGGGATTGTTTAGCAACAAGTACGGTCTGTTAAAAGTAACACTAACAAATCCTCCTGCTCTTTAAAACTACGGCAACGTTAAGTTCTGAGGTCAAGCTCCAAGGAATTGTTTGGTCCTTGGGTTCAGCAAGAAAGTAATTCCTTCTGTGTGCTAATGATGAAGAGAGGAGCACGCTCACCCGCAGATCTAATCAATCACCTGCAGAAATCAACTTCAAACATCTCTAAATGTTAAAAGCAAGTGCTGTCTGTTTGTATTCTACGTATAACCTTTCAACATCTATAAAAACCCAACTGCTAAACAGCAAGTTGCATTTCAGATGGTATTTTTGGCCACAATAGCATCACTTCAGACTTCTCACTGTAAGCAAGACTTCTCACTATAGGTAAGACAAGCTTGCTGCTGTCACCAAGGGGGTGGCAGTGGGAGTGCTGTCCTTCTTTGCTCTGCGGATAATAACCTGCTTTGCCTATTCTAGGGGCAGAGGGAGGGGTAGCTTTAGGAGGGGAATAGGACAAAATCCAGCTAACCCAGCTTTGCGTGAGCGGAGACCTACCTGTCTTCTAGCCCTGCACTTCTGGAACAGTGTGGATGTGCCCGTGGAGCTCTCCAGGTCACTTATCACTTCAAGTCTTACAGAAAGATAAATGCTAAATAAACCATTATATCCCAAAATGCATTAGATAACCTGACAACGTAAAAAATAATGTTGGCAATTATGTAATGACATGTTACACTGACAGATTATGAAAACATTTACTGTTACTTTTTTGAGGCACAATTCATTAATTAGCGATGCATCAAAACCAAAATAACTGACAGAAGCCTCCTGCCTCTTCCCAGTGTTATGTCACCTTTCCCTATAGAGATATCACTTCCACTTATAGGTAGTTCAGAAAACATGTGAAGAAGGGATGCAAGAAGAATTGTTACCTTAGTGACATATTCAGTCCTAAATAAGGCAAGGGGCTGTGCAGATATAACCAGAAGAGGTGGGCACTTTAACCCAGCCATTTCTAATAAGACAGGAATAGTCTAACAGTGGGAGTACTAGATTGTAACACATGCTCTATGAGTACTAAACAAAAAGCCTACTACATTATGGAAAATGTTGAGATGTGCTTACACAATTAGGAGTAATTAAGCACATATCATTCTGGTAAGTGGACTAAAACATTCATTGTAATTTCTCCTATCCAACTAGTCAGTATTTGCTGCGGTACAATAATGAATAATGCTCATGTAAGACAGGGGAATGCTTCCCGCCACAGCACCTTCCCTGCTGTTCTCTTTCCCCCCACCCGATACGTGCCTCTGTTTATCTTGGAAATTTCTGCAAGTTTTGCCTTTGTTTTAAAATGCAGAGGGAAAAATAAATATCTGCGCCAAATCCAGTGGTTCACAGGAGCAAAGGAAGGATTAGGCCCAGAGAGAGTTGTAGTGAGTCTGTTTAATATGCTATAGCTTCCAGAGCTGTTATGTTCTGCAGAAGCATAGCTATTACTTAGGTGTCTGCATAGGAATACTATGTTAAAGAACACCAGGTGAAGCTGTGCTCTCAGTTAAATCAGTATTCCCCAGCAAGCCACAAGGGTCATATGAGTACAAGTAAGGCTATAGTTTAGGTCTTTCCAAATAAAGCAGGCCAAAGAGATGAAGTTACATAATTAAAAGAATATTTTACAAGCATTTGGCATCAAAAGTGAGGAAAGAGAAGTAGAGCGTGCATTGCCAAAACCAGTCAAATCCACATGGGGAATTCATGCTTATGCATATAGCGCTAGAGCAGACATTTAGTGGAATTTTGAGTATCTCAGATGCATTCAGTTTTTCCCTGACATGGTTTGGTTCAGTTGCAGGGCTTTTTCAGATACTATTCGTATTAATCTGCCTACTGATGAAAATAACTCTTGTAAAACCTGAAATCATTCTTTACTTGGAGTTACAGAGAGTTCAACTGTCTTCATGAAATTAACATGTAAAAATCATTATCAAATGTGACCCTTTTTAACACATTCAAAAAACCAAATGCTTTCATGTCAAGATACCTGAACTTCGTATGTGCTGCAGGGATTCAAAACTCAGTGTTTTATTAATGAGAACCCCCAGGGCCAGGGTGTGTGTGTGTTTAATAGACTTATATCCGTCAAGACTCTTTTTTTTTCCCCCCAATATACAAATACACCAATGCACTTCTGAAAGTGGAGACAAGTTTTTTTTGCCAGAAAGGACATGCTACCATTTTCACAAAAGCCTTTGTCGGCACTCGATCATGAGTATCTTTTCTTTGACGCTACATTGCCTGTTTTACCCATCCAGTGAGCATCAATTTGACCAAGGTAATCAAGCTTAAAAAACAGAAAACAAAAGACATAGGGTAAAGGTATTTAAAAAGCTACCGTCAACAAATTACAATTTGGCCTTCTGCAGGACACTAACTATTCAGTAGTGGCTGACTGCCTAAATAGATGAATTTATTTTAATGGTAGTCAGCTTTCCACATACCTCACTATAAAATAAAGCCTGATACTACTTATCCGTTACCAATACCACTGGCGTATCCATTTAGAATTATTCCTCATTTGTCATCACTGCTATCTATATTTTAGATCAAATATTCTATCACCTGCTGTTTAATTTTGGTTAATTAAAATGCCCTTGGGAAAGCAGACCATCCACAAATGCTTAATGCTACCCTGCTGATCCCTGAATAAGGGAAGCAAAGTGACTGCTTGATCTATCACAAGCAGATATCAACTTCATTAACATAATCTTTCAACAATACCACCTGAAATTCTGTAACAGCTTCCAGCACCATTTCTTAACTATTACAAATTGAAAGGTTTATATTTATTATTCTTTCCCAGCTTGGGTCTACAGACTTAATACTGTTAAGTTTAAACACACAAAAAGCATTCTGTGTTTAATCTCAGGTGCTTTGATGCCTCCCTTAAAACTTCTGGAGTTCAGAGAAGCATTTCTAACTCATGAGACATTTGAGTAGCTATTGATTTTTTTTACAGTAAACTTTGAAACTACTGCYACATACTGACCGCTCACCCCTCTTGCTGCTTCTTGGTAGAGGACAGTCTGTCCTGTTTTCTTAACTCCAGGAACTTAACTGAAGGGCCAAAGTCTGACTGGAGGGAGAGGTTAAGCTAAGTAGGCTCTAGTGGAAAGAGATAAATGGCTTCAGCTGGATCAGCTGTGCCGTATGTGCTCAATAAGATCACTAGCAAACCAGAACACCAATGCTTGTCCCAACTTTTGCAAAGAGAAAGCCATGGTAATTATGTCTGCCAACAACATAATTGTTTGTTCTAAAATAAATAATTTATCCTAAAATTCAATGGGAAAACCTGGAAATATGGCTGGGAGTATACAGCAAAAGTTACAGCACATTCAAGTTATCACCAAGAAGACATCCCCCAAACCCTACAGGGCTACATCAAAAAATAAGATTTTTGAGCAATTGTACTTCCAGTAGAGGTCCTGATCCTGCAGCATGCTGCCTGGGAGAAGACCCAGGAGTCCAGCAACACCACACTTAACTGCAGAACACACAMAAAAAAAGCCAGATGTATCTCACAATAGAAAGTGAAAGATTACAGATTGCTGTTGGGTATAGAGAATTGTTATACATCTTGGACTAGGTTAATGAGTACTCACCTCACATGGCAGAGGAAGGCAGGCATACTACAGGCCACAATGGAGGAAGCTGCTTTCCACGTGACTCCTTCTCTTTCCACTTGAACAAGCAAGGACATCTCATGTTTGCCTCCTCACATTTCTTGCTTTCTCCCTCCCCTTCTTATCTCCTCCCATGCTACCTTGCTTTTAGCAAGCAGAAATCAAGAAGCTAGGAAAAGCTTTCTGCAGACCAACTAGTCTGCCCCATCTGAAACTGCTGTAATGAGGCAATGGAGAGGAAGGAGTTGACCCAACTGCAGATGATTGGTTTCTTCTGGGCTTGGGGGTGGAAAAGAGAGTTTGCTTCTCAAAAAGGACAGTCATTATAGCTACCACCTATAAGTAGTCTACTGGGTATCAGAAAGGCCTTCTCCTACCTTATGCGGCTCAAAGCTCTTCTCACCTTTCTTACTTTTGGATTGAGGCAGAACATGTGCATTTTGCAAAAGTGCTTTCTTCTTGAAATTGCAGAATAATGTTTCATGAGTGACTGAAAGGCTTCTGACCTGAAAAATCTGGATTCACTATCTTGGTCTTAATGAGGCAGAAAAAGGATTTAAATCTGTGTCTTTATCTAAAGCCAGGCTTTAGTGTTTGATACACTCAAATGGTCTTTTATGCCTCGGTAAATATTCAGTTTCCATCATAGAGGAGGGTGAACACACAGCTTTCAACTCCTGTTTGTGGTGCACCTATGGCTAATTACACCATGTAGATTGGCACTGTTATACTCTGGTGGGTGTTTCTAGGTCATTACGTTATTAGTCCATATGTAATGATGCAGTCTCTCCTGATAATTGGAGCCTTATAATTTCTATGTTGAGATCACATTTGTAATATAATGGCAGAAAGGAGATAATGTCCTGACTACTCAAATACAGCCTAAAAAGGGGCGATTGTAAAATGTACCAACAAATAAAGCAATATGAAAGGAGGAAATACTAAATAATATTATTTTTCACAAAAAGTATATCTAATCTTTTAAAAAATAGCACAAGTAATTCCAGATTATGACAGAGCTATACCTTTTATTCCACCTGAGTACTGGAGCTGAAGCACTGATATAGCTGTAGAAAAGGTAAATGAGACCAYATAAGATATTTCAATATGGAAAAGGACATGGGTTATACTGATTTTGGCACTGAATTTCAAAATAAATTAAGGATGAGATTGTTTTTCTTCCCAGTGTGTTTTAGTAGCAAATGGAAGATTTTATGTCCTTTTGTAATTTGAGAAATGTTCTAAAAATTTTTTTTCCTGAGAATCCTTTTAGAAATAAGCATTTTCATCTCAGAAATGTGTTGAGGACTGTATGTATAAAATCTAATTTACTTTGGAATTGAAGATTTTAATAATTATTTAGAAATAAACTTACCACAGAAATTACCTAACTTTCATTTTATTAAAATTTACTTGGTTAATTAATCATAAGGCTTTTAACAAATATTTATACTTCTCCAATAGCAGAGACTGAACATGACAGGATAGAGGTCTGCCCAAAAAGGCAGAGCTATTCAGCAAGATATCAAGCAAGCATGAAGGCCCAGTTTCCAGGGGCTGGTTCATTGTCTTTTAATAATAGAAATATTTCAGAACTTTCCTCAGGGGCCATGTACCCTTTGCATTAGGTACAAAGAATGACTGATGGGATAAAACAAAAATGACAGAAATTGACACATATCAGCACACGAGGAAACTGAGTATCTGTATCACAAGGTGTTTAACTGCCACCAATTTTTCAATGGGAATCAAAGAAAAAGAAAAGTCTAAAGTATACAATACAGTACGGTTGGCAGGGGCTTACTATAGTTCCTTATGTATGAAAAAGCATTGGGAAGGCCTGGCAGTGAGGAATAAAGATGACACCATCAGCAACAGGAAAGCAGGAGACAACCTCACTATAAAATAATGATTGAAATGAACTACGTAGAACATGTTTCATCTTGGGGTCCCAACAGGACATCGGTGGTAAGAAATGCATAGAGGACCTGAAACAGCTCTTGAACCGATGTGAGAAAGCCTCTGTTGATGTGAGGGATAAAGAGAAGTCAGGGAAGAGATGCAGAATGGGGAACATGCTCAGATTGATGAGTTAGGGATGTGGGTCTGGAAGCAGCTTTGTGGATGGGTAAGAGTAGGTAAGGCCAGAGGAGAAAAGACTTAATGTGGACATGAGATGCTGGCATGGCTTTCATGATTATCACCTCTCATGCTACACCTATTTGCTGTTACTAGTTCAAGTCAGGTAGCGCAAACATTGAAGAGAAATTTCTTATAGGGAAACCACTCAGTAGCATTGTCCATCCCATGTACTGTGTGCAGCAAGAGCCATATAAAAATACAGTACAGCGTGCAATTTTATAATGAAACTGTCTTGTCATTCATTTGCATGTGTGAGCTAACTTAAAATCACACTATCCATCAAATCTGGTATTTGATGTCTTGACAATGCAAGATGTTCTTAGAATAGAAGCCTGTCTGGTATGTACATATGCTCATTTTTTGTAATGATCCCTCATTTTATTTCATCTTCCCCGAACTGCAGCAGGAAGGCAGACCATTATGAATGGGACTCACAAGATGTCATTGACAAGCTGTAACGTCAGAAGGTCTGAGGCCAAACAAACTGCACGGTGAAACTAACACATAACAGGTAGTTAGGATTTTTATGTATAGTTTGAAATATTACTGTGAATTTGCCCTTTGAGCCAGAGAGGTCTCAGGCAGGTGGCAGAAGTGCCTGTGCGGTCCACTGCTGTTAATGCTTCCTCCAAAATGGAACTTTTTTTCATGAAGAAAATAAAGTAACAAGTAGGAAGCATGCTTGTAACACGAGGAAGCAAGATTGCAAGAGCAAATCTTGGGCATTTCTATTTCTGCATTAAGTAGAACAGAAGCTTTTGTTAGCTGGTGATTCTAGTTCCAAAAAATGAAACATCACTGCCCCCCTTCTGTAATCCAAGAAAGCTGTATCCTTCAGCTACCTAAAATGTCTATATGGAAAGGTAGGTAGTTACATACTAGCTGACACTGACATACTGAACTTGCCCAAACTACTAAACAAAAGGTAGTAGTTCATTTATCCATCATTTTTTTCATGCCTGTATTAGTCCTGAAGAGCCTAATAAAGATCAAGCCTCAAAGGGAACAAATAAGGAATAAATACACTGAAATTTATTAATAGTTTGTGTATGAGACAGAATCATGCCCATTTCTGAATTTATTAAAAAGCTTTCAGAATTTTCCAACATTCATTGAAATGTCATCTGGGGCTCTTGTCTAAAATGAACTATCTTTTTCCCACAGTTTTCAAAGAAATTATATACAAAGTTGTTGTTAAATTTCTCTACACTCTAGGTAAAGTGGAAAATCACTAGATAACATTTCTAGAACGAACCTGGAGACACTTACCCACCTCTTTACGTCAGCTGTAAATTTTACCATCCCAGCCCATGGTAATCTGATTTAGCCTCTCTTTTTGCAATGTTTAGAAATCCAATGCATATTCGATCTGCTCTTGCCAACCTCTGTGTAAACAAGCAATTCCCTTGTTCTGCCCACATTATCATATCCTCCACCCAAGACCTTCCCATTTTTCATTCTTGTTCAACTTAAGTCTGCTTTGGGACCGTGTCTGTAAACTGCCATGACCTGATGCACCCTGGCCATGGTACATGAGGAGAGTGTGTCAAAGCACAGAGTGGGAGGCTTAGCTAAATGGGAGTTAAAAGCAACAGTTCATGGCTGAATTGCACTTGTAGCTTTTAAGCTCTCCTAGTGTCCAGACCCCTCTATTTTTTCCAGTTCCTGCAACTTGAATCTACTGACTTTCCTATTATCTTTTCCAGAGCCTTTCCCAGGACCTTTTCCATATAGTGGCATCTCTGTGCACCCACTCCTGCTATAAGCGTCCCCTTAAGTACTTTTTCAGCTACAACCAGCACACTTTCAAGCCTCACTTCTCCTGAAAGCAAAAAAGCGAGCTCAACAAACTGAAGGCTCCCTCATTCAAGTTGTTTAAAATAGACTTGAAATCTAAAAATATTTTATTTATTGAAAGCAGGCAGCAGCATCAGCCTTTAACTAAGTAGGCTGAAACTCTGGTTTGTGGATTTCTCTGCAGTGCCAAGGCTGATAATTTCTCGGGGAGTAAACTGACCTACTGGTGTATTTGAAAAGAATAGATCTTACAGATCTTTTTTCTTACAATGCTATAAAGCTCACTTTCTTTCCCACCATTGCCTGCTCTGCTGCTGGAAAGGATATGTGTGAGAGAAGCAGCAGCATTGGGCTAAATGATTAATACATGGTTGAATATGAAAAGGCAAGAGAAAGTAAACTTCATGTGCCCACAGCTGCCCAGAAAGTGGAAAGGGTTCCTCCTAATCTCATGATTATCCCCGTGGGGAGAAGGTACAAGGCAGCACACAAATTGTACACAAATACAGATATCCTGCCTAATGTGGGCAAGTTTCTTAATCTGCTCACTTGCCTTCTCAAGGCAGAGTATTCTTTATATCGCAGTAGTGCAGTGAAGAGAAATCTCTATTAACGTTTTTGAATTGCTTAGCCAAGGTAGGGAAACCATGTGAATGATGAGATTCCTGTACATAAAAATACAAGGAGTTATAGATTTCTTTTGCCATGTTAAATAAACATGCCGGGACTGCAAAAGTCTCTGTTAAGAGACATTCCTCATCTAGCGCAGCTCTGCAAGCCAGAGCTGATTTATGCTGGAGGGAAGATAAACATATAGGTACGTTTTGAAAGCTGAGCCAGGGACCTTACACTTTAATTGCTTTGAATTGCCCTATGATTTTTTATTTCATTTCAGTCTACAACACTGACATACAGAGACACTGGAAGTATAACGCAAATACAATTATCTTAGTGTCAGCTTGATTCAGTGGGGTATGAGTAGCTCAGTTCCAGTCAGTACTGATGGCAAGGCCACAGATACTGTAATTTTTAAGAAAACAACTGTCTTCTGATTCTGGAAATACCACCAACCAAATGTGTGCATCTCAAACTAGCGGCACTGGGGAAGTGATCAAAAGGCTGAGTGCTGTACTGGGACTAGGAACAAAAGTGAAATATGAGAGAAATAATGTTCAGGAAAGTAAAACTGGAACAGCAGTGGAATCCGAACCACGCATGAATGGCTCCCACCATGTGGTGCCTGCAAAGGCAGGGAATGAAGTCGATAACCCAAGAAGCTCTTTCCATCTCTACACAAGGTGATGGGAGATAAGTAATAGTAATGTCTCTATCAGTGGATGAAGTCAGGCACAAGGAGTCCTTTTCTCCACTTAGAGTAACTGCCAAACCACAGCAAAGGAGCACAGCATTGACACACACAAGCCCACACATTGAAGCATGATGCTGTGTCCAAGCTGAAGAACCCCACTAAAATCATACTAACACTCAAAGAACAAAACATTCAGTATTGTAAAGCACTTTCCAACCCTGTTTGAAAATGAGGACAACATATTTGCTGTAATTCATAAGAAAATATTTAATGTTTAGACATCAAGTGTAAATTTGCAAAGGCGGTCACCTTGGATTAACTGCATGACTCCTATTAACTGCTTGTCCTCACACTCACTTTGACAGCAGACTCCTAAAGCCATATTTTCTGGCTGTTAACATAATACTACAAGATGGAGACTACGTAATGATGCAGGAAACATTTTCTCTGCAAACAGTGCTGCGTTTGATTTCAAGTGATAACACAAGGCAGCTGCTTGCAGGCACCTCAGAACTGCTTCGTTTAGGGCAAAGAGTGAGATCATAGCATAGTCCGTAACTGATGGGTGGCAAGTTATGCATCTCAGATTCCCCCAATACAATCCAACAGCAGCTCTGTGGCTCATTTCCCCCATCTTTTTATGAAATTGTCTCAGAAATTATTCCCTAGATATCCCATTGTATCATTAGGGGCCAGCAAGGGCTGGACAACTTTCCTCCTGTGCAAAAATACAATCCCCGTAAAGTCAACTACTGCTCCATCTCTGTGGAACTACCGCGGCTCAAACGGGTTTCAGCAGAGAGTAGTTTTTGCAGTGCCAGAATGGCACCAATCCATGGCTACACAAGCAGTTACGGTTGTCTGTGCGCCAGCACGGTGACTTGTCAAATGAGCATCTGACGGTAGGCATGAATCACAAATCTTCCCATTTAAACCTGGGCCAGCACTTGCTGTCATCTCCGGTAATTTAAACAGCCATAATGAGGAAGCTGGCAAACACACAGAGCATCATTCCCATATACAACACAGAGCATTTTTGAATTTCCCTCCTGAAGGAGTGATGTGTGTAAATTAAAATGAGCCCTTCTGCTGTAGTGCTGGCCAGTTTATTAGGCAATCAAATAATATGCTGTCAGTCACATTTGCAGCATGTGCAAGTAGCTTTCATGGTGATTTTACCATGCTGTAGTGTGCACATGATAAACTACTAAACAAATAAGTTCCACTCCCCAGGGAAGTTACAAAACAAGCAGAGACAAAGGCAAAACGATAGGCGGCAGACCAAGACTCCGAGGATGTCAAGAAGTGGCCTTTTATAAAATAAGCCTGTTTAGACTGTAATTAACCACATGCTTCACTTTAGCGTAATATTATATCCCAGTAAAGCGTATGAAAAAACCTTTATCAGCGTGAGATGACTGGAATGACTTTATCAGTGTGTTTCAGTGAAACACTGTTTCATGAAAGCTGAGACATTTTACAGGGACTATAGATGTTAACATTTTGATGGGTTCAGGCCAAACTCCCTTCTAGAGAGAGTGGACTTGATATTTTTGATTCAAAGAAACCCAGATAGTTTCATGTCACTATTTAAAAAACAATAGCCTTGTTTTTATTTTAGTCTGAAATAAAAATAAATCTGGAAATCATGAAAGTTGTTGCAAAACAGAATTGTTATTTCTCCTGCCAACTATGATATCAAAGACAGGCAGCCAAGTATCATGGATCACTGAGTAGTTTTCACATCTTCCATAAATCCTTATTACACTGATCTACTCACAAATATTGACTCTGATTCAGGAATGCACTTAAATGTGTTCTTTTGAAGTCAGCATCACAGAGCTGAACTCCATTGGGGAGGCATAAACAGCTGGGTGGAGAAGTGCGAAGGGTAGTCACCAAGGGCTGCCGAGGCAGGAGAAAGAAGACGGCAAAACGTGTTTGTCAGCCAGATGATCTAATTTCCCCCTCACAGAGGACTATATAGAAATACCATGTCAGGAATCCACAGATTTAACAGCAGTCATTGCACTTTTTTCTTGCACAGGACTAAGGTGCCTATAATGGTTTCAAAGCATTAGGCACATTGGCCTTGCCCCAGGAATCCTGCTCTCAGCTGGTTTCAAAATGTTCTTACATCTAAGCACATGCTCAATTGTTTTCCTGATTTGAGGGCCTTTGCTTCACATGATTTATATTGTAAAGTAAACTTCTCACATATGTCCGCATCCCTTAGGACTGATTCTGATCTGAAAGCTGCCTTGGCGTGCTCTGGTCATGCCAACGTCGTCAGAGACATGCAGTCCAAATGTGAGCTACAAATGCTATATTTACAGATGGTTTATGCCAAATTACAGTCCTACAGTTCAAATGGAGAATGGAGAGAAAAGAATTTTTTAACTAGAATGATTAAGACGGACACTGTTCCAATTTAAATTCTATACCTTGTAGAAGAGGACAGGCATGTAGAAACCAACGTTTAGGTTTTTAGATGAGTAGATAATTTTAAGATGATGCTGGCTGCTTTGACACAAAGTTGCACTGCCTGTGTCAAGACATTTTCATTTTTAAAGCTCAGCATGAAGTCCCTGAAATTCATAAATTTTTTTTTTTTTCCTTGGAAGTTTCTGGAAATATTAAGTACTGTAATTTCTTTCTTGAAAGAAGTTCTGACCCTCTTTGAATCACTGTGAAAGGGTGACCACCACAGCAGAATAGCATGAGATAGCACTACTCTATAAAGAGAGAGACATACAAATGTAGATATAGGTATTTGGAGATATGGTGAAGTTTGATGCTTACCAGCAGCAGCTG
The DNA here is from genome assembly GCA_030449065.1 of Oceanodroma leucorhoa. Classification (NCBI taxonomy): domain Eukaryota; kingdom Metazoa; phylum Chordata; class Aves; order Procellariiformes; genus Oceanodroma; species Oceanodroma leucorhoa. The sequence continues at coordinate 5,370,772 of JASVER010000045.1, read as the reverse complement.
CTAAAATTCTTACCATAAACTTGTGTTACAAACACCGACAGTTTTGATGTATAATTCACACCACATGAATCTACTTGAGTAATTCTCTATGGTCAGGCCTACTTGCAGCAAAATCATGTTTAAACTTTCTAAATATATTCCCAATATAAGACAAGCCTTCTGCTTTTTTTGCAATAAGAAGAGAACTTCCAAAACCTGCTGTTGCTAAGGTGGATTTTGTACAGGGAGAGATACTTCGAGATGAAAAGCTGCTCTCCTACAGCAGGCTCTGGCCTCCATTAGAGATCTTCAAAGACTCCACAACTGGCATGAAGAACTCCTCACTGGGGCATCACTTTAATTAACTGAACTCCACCATACATAAACTTTTACATGGCTGTGTATATTTCATCCTATATTCATCTCTCACTACGTATTCACAGCAGTCACAAACAAACCTGACTTTAGTGGAGAAGCCTCATAACTACACAGCGAATGCGACCCTTCTAACACACATTGTGCCTTTTATTTAACTTAAGCAAAATGTGTTCTCCAAAATCTGTTTTTCAAAGTGCGAATTCATCAGTGAGGGACAGTCTTTGCCTGTGCTCTGCACCCACACCAAGTGAAGTCACTTGTGGTGTCAGATTTTAGCCACAGTCACATTTTTTATTTCGACTCTTCCCCAGACATCTTTCTAGCAGGTGGTGCGTAAATCAGTCACTGCTTATGGTCACAAAGCCCCAAGTAAGGGGCTTTTCAGCACTTCCCTGGAGCTTTGATTCTTAACTTAACTGGCACATCTATGCAAGCTGTATATAAATACTTCCGCTGGGTTCCTTTATACATTCTTTATATTGTGCTAAATAGAGCAGGGATCAGAAATGGAAGAAAGGAAAAGATTATTTTCTATTTCACTACAGACTTCAAAGGCAGTAGATGCAATGTGTCCAGAAAAACATAAAAATACATTCTCAAGTGGAAGAAATTGGACAGGACAAATTATCATCAAGAAACGTCAATAGAAAATGATGTAGCATGAGCTATAGTACCTGTACTCTATCTCTAAACCCAAAGAAAACATCAAATTCAGTGCTTTCAATACTTAGAATTGAATCGRGGGGTGTATGTGTTTGTTTGCTTGTTTGTTTTTTCTTGTGCCATTCTTTTGTACAAAACCACAGCTAATCACAGAATTCCAGTAAGTTCAGGAAAAGCTTATAAAAATTAATAATCATAAAAATCTAAGAAAAATGTTTCAGAAGTTCACAATTTTTCCTTTTTTCACAGACTTCAGAACGGACTGATTTTATGAAAGACATCAAACCACTGCATCAACAGCTATTGTAATTGTTCCTACTGAAATAATTTTTAAATTGCTTTCCAAAATTGTAGGCTATAGGTAAAAGACTAAGCAAACCCCAAACAAACAAGCAAGCAAACAGTAGTGCATCACCTATAATCAAAGCCACTAAAGAACAGTTCCTCTACACRCTTCATTTGTTCCTCCTAAGAGCAGCGGCTATTGCCATCCTATTCTCATTTTTTTGTTTGAAGATGATCTCTACTTGCATGAAGTAGACAATGCTGAAATGTTCTTAAAATGCAAAGTATCTGCTTTGAAAAAAAAAAAAAAAAGTAAGTTCATGGGAGTACTACATTCCAATGTGTCCTTTGATTATAAAACAAAACCACCCATTAGCAGGAGGTTTTCTGTGGGCTTTCTTCTTGTGCTCACTTGAGCAAATTCCGAGCACTCCCTGTTAGACTCATGAACCCGTGGGGCACTTTGGTTATTTTCCGTCCAGTTATCTTCATTCTTTTGCACTGATGAACTGCAAACCCTCCATGAGCGCCTAAGTTTCTTCGGCTGTCTCTGATGGGGCTGCACTGCAACTGAAAAGCAAACAGAGGCCCAGATATCCTCTGGCAGTTTTCACTTGACTGCAATTAGATAGACATGTTTCATTGCTGGGTGGGCAGTGGCCAACCAGCTGCTGGGTATGCAGTAACGGTGATTGACATAAGGATCTCTATTATTCTTGTACAAAACATTTTGGAAAAAAGGAAATAATGGCTCTGAATCGCAATTATTTCTATTGTCTGCCCAAAGACAACACAGAGAAATAATCTGCTTTATTTTTGCTCCTTTCCATCAAAATTACAGCAAGGATCCCCTTAGCTTGGAAAATGATTAGGATCTCTTTGGAAAGGATCCAAATCCAATGCATCGTTCAAGATGGGAAAGTTTTCTGTAAGAGTCCAATGGGAAAAGATGGGGGAAAGGTTTTAAAAATCATTAAACCTTGAAACCTTCTCAAACTTTCTTGTTTATATTGGTTGGGTATTTTGAAAGCCCATAACCAAACAAGTAATTGTGCAGGCCGGAACTGAAGACAGGATCCTAATATTACATCAAATATTGATACAGAGAGATGGACCAATTTGCCCATAYATCATTTTTGTTTAAAAGGAAGCAGACCTCAGACCACATTTTCCATAGGGACTTCATCATCGTTCGGACTGCACTTCTGATTGCTGAATGACCAATGCCTACCTGCTTACTCTGTAAATGAGTATATTTGTATACTTTGTAAAAATATATCCCTAAAAAATACAGAACAGCAAAACCTGATTACAGAGTATTACTTAATATGATGGAAAACAGAGTCCTCTAGTGGTCTCTGCCATAATATTAAAAGTAGTCAACAATTTACGAAAGAAAGTGAATGATCTCAAACATGACCTCACAAGAAACAAACCTTAGTCCAAAGCTAATAATAATCAGGGGAAATTGCCCCCATGGATGTCTGTGGCAGTCTCCAGAGTTTTCTACCCTTAATCCACAGAAAAATCTTCAAATGTTGCCAGTCATTACATGTATGTTAAAAAGATCTTAGGCAGCTCTTGTGGAAAAAGCTCAGCCATATATGTGATGCTATTGTAACATACATGAACTATGCTGATATAACAAGCACATATTGTATACATATACTATGAACTTTATAAACATATAGTGAACTGTGCTGATATAACAAGTGCAATATATACATATTCTCTTTGGAATAAGTAACAGGATGAAAAAAAATCATGAAATGGTCCAAGTGACGGGCTTGGAGACAAACTTTGCAGGTCAGGATTAATATCAGCTGGGAGAAATTTCATGTGTTTGAGTCAGAGGGAAGAGTACTGCAGAACTGGGGATATGAAATGGTAAGAAACAAACATATTTTAAGTCTGAATAAATAAATCATATTTATTCCATGTGTGGATGGAAACTGAAGGCTGTATGTGAGATATATCAGCTCAGAATTTGGAAAAGACTTTCCAGAGCAGGATCATAGATATAGAAGAAGCTGAGGAGGGAAACAAGTGAAAAAAACAATTTATGTAAACTTCCCAAGAAAACCAAGGGGAGGATGAGGAAGCTTTGCCGAAGTACGTATTAAAGAAGCTACTGAAAACACACCAGGAGAGAGTGAGGAAAAAAATGGGATACTAGGGAGAGTAAACAAGACACAGGGTACAGATGTGCTGGCAGTGAGACCTGCTTGCTGGCCGTGCCGAGTTGACAGACAAGATTATAGGTCTTCTCAAAAAAAGTAATACAAACAATTTGGCACAGTAGATAGATAGATGAAATAGGTATGTATGTGTTGGTGCCAGTTTTGCAGCTGTTTTTATTCAAAYCAAGAATTCACCTTTATATACAAAAAGTATAAAATGAGTATTCCTGCATTTACCTTGTAGGAATCCTGAATAATATCTCATGATTGCAATAAATTCATAAAATAAAGTTTTGTAAAATAATCAACTCATTCTCTGTAGATGTTAAAATTTCTTAGCAGTATCAATAAATATGCAAATGGAACATAGCATTCCTAAATTATACAGTGCATATCCTGGCATCTGCTTTATACACTCCCAGATCTTAAGCAATCCTTCGGCAAAGGTACATAACCAGCCATAAAAATCTGGCAAACAGCAGTTTCTAAGAAAGATTTGTGTGGTCTTCGTACCAGACRGTTCCCAGCACTGTCATTAAAGGCTTATCTCGGGAAAGCACTTGGAAAAATCTGTTCTCCCTTTAAAAAACCTCATCAGTCAGAGCTATAAGGGTCATCTGTCATGACCATCAGCTTCCCTCTCTCCAGCATAACTCTGCAGAATTAAAGCATGAAAAGATAAGTTCCATATGCAAAATTCAAGGGTCAAACATCGCCTGGCTATATTTCTAGATGGCATCTTCAAATCTCTACCCCTACATCTGATTTTTCTTCTCAGTGCTGGCATGGCTTTTATCAGCTTTACCACTTGTAGTTTATACACCTATCAAAAAAGTATTGCTGAACTTAGTGACAGACACAAAGTTTGAAAAGATTCCATCTTTCATACAGCRGGGGAAATAATTTCCTTTGAACATGCTGTCAGCCTCAAACAGGGTAATGGATTAGTGCAGAGTGCTCAAACCAGTGTTTTGTTTCATATTTTGAGATGTGCAAAAAGATTCCAAAACACTGAAAGCTGCTGTGTCTGAATCAATGCAGAACTGCAAACTGAACAAGCCTGCAGAGATACAATTTGGGAGGTAATTTATGACAGCAGTGTCAAACAGGCGAAGGTGTGCAATAACCTAGGACAAAAAGTACTAAGAGGAAGATTAACCTGCCAACTAACAAATGCAGGAATACAAATTCAGTTTCATAAGTGCAGCTGTCTCTTACTGTTTCTGCATTAGGTGTGACCGCCAGTGTGCCAAACACAGACTCCTTTTCCTTCTAAATGGGAAAGGAGTTTGCATTTGGAAGTAYAAAATTCTGCACACTATTGTGTTGTCATCACCATCATCACCACAAACTCCCAAAGGGACCACGGTAGCCTGAATTGTGATTAGTCCTTCAGACTCAATAAGAGAATTATTTTTTGCAATGATAAGACACAGTTTTCAGTGCTGCTTTGCAGAGGATAGCTCCTGCTTTTTAGGCAAGAGAATCAAAGCAGGGGGCAGAGGATAAACTCTTTATTGACTGGTCTATTAGGACTTCATTCAAAGAGCAAGAGATACTTTTTATGGACTGTAAGTCCAGTGGAGATGGAGATCACAGAATGATTGAGGTTGGAAGGGACTTCCGGAGGTCATCTTGTTCAACCCCCCTGCTCAAGCACGGCCACCTAGAGCACTGTGGTGGCTTGACCCTAGCTGGATGCCAGATGCCCACCAAGTCGCTCTATCACTCCCCTCCTCAGCTGGACAGGGGAGAGAAAACATAATGAAAGGCTCGTGGGTCGAGATAAGGATAGGGAGAGATCACTCAGCAATTACCGTCACGGTCAAAASAGACTCAACTTGGGGAAATTAATTTATTACCAATCAAAATCAGAGTAGGATAATGAGAAAATAAAAACTAAATCTTAAAACACCTTCCCTCCAACCCCTCCCTTCTTCCCAGGCTTAACTTTACTCCTGAGTTCTCTACCTCCTCCCCACCRGCAGCGCAGGGGGACAGAGAATGGAGGTTGCGGTCAATTCACGTTGTCTCTGCCGCTCCTTCCTCCTCAGGGGGAGGACTCCTCACGCTCTTCCCCTGCTCCAGTGTGGGCGGGGTCCCTCCCACGGGAGACAGTTCTCCATGAACTTCTCCAACGTGAGTCCTTCCCACGGGCTGCAGTTCTTCATGAACTGCTCCAGCGTAGGACCTTTCCACGGGGTGCAGTCCTTCAGGAACAGACTGCTCCAGCGTGGGTCACCCGTGGGGTCACAGGTCCTGCCAGCAAACCTGTTCCAGCCTGGGCTCCTCTCTCCACAGGTCCACAGGTCCTGCCAGGAGCCTGCTCCAGCGCGGGCTTCCCATGGGGTCACAGCTGCCTTCGGACATCCACCTGCTCCGGTGTGGGGTCCTCCAAGGGCTGCAGGTCCTCCATCTGCTCCACCGTTAACCTCCATGGGCTGCGGGGGGACAGCCTGCCTCACCATGGTCTTCACCACGGGCTGCAGGGGAATCTCTGCTCCAGCACCTGGAGCACCTCCTCCCCTCCTCTTTCACTGACTTTGKTGTCTGCAGAGTTGTTTCTCTCACATATTCTCACTCGTCTCTTTGGCTACAGTTGCTGTTGCACAGTTTTTTTCCCCTTCTTAAATGTTATCACAGAGGCCCTACCACCGCCGCTGATTTGACTTAGCCTTGGCCAGCAGTGGGTCCGTCTTGGAGCCGGCTGGCATTGGCTCTATCGGACATGGGGGATCCTTCTAGCAGCTTCTCACAGAAGCCATCCCGGTAGCCCCCCTGCTACCAAAACCTTGCCACGCAAACCCAGATGATGAGTAAAGCTTTCTCACGGCTGGCAAAATCGCTGTAATTTCAACCAGACACTGTTCACATTGGAAAGAAGCCTTGATCAGTAATAGTCCTAATTTTTAGTGATAGTACTAGCTGTGCTTGATCGCAAAGGTGATCAAGAAGGTAAAGATGGGACATTCTTTACAGTCTTGCAGAGTTTCTGTGCCACAGTCACTCAATATACATAACTGGCCAGGAGCAGAGGTCCTTCTGATTTTGGTGGCTGAAGAAGTGTCCCTAGTGATTGCCACAGAAAAACACTCCTCTGCTAAAGGAATTGAGGGGCTCCGCAGCCTCTGGCATCACTAATCTTAAGGTCCGCTGTGATTCATTGTGGGATCTTGACCCAGCGAACGTGCAACTCTCCAAGAACAGCACTGGGCAATGGCGTGCCACCGGAGGTCCCTCCTGTGGAGCCAGGCACGGGGATCTCTTTTGTCTCCTTGCTCTTCAAAAGGCATTTGACAAGGTATGGTGCTTGAGGATGGATCGATACACAACAATACATAACAGTGCATTGATCAAACACAGCTCTTGACCTCTTCTCCACTGCACTAATGCTGCTATTTTTCAAGTGACTGGCTGAAGCAAGGGCCTAGAAAAATAAATTCTTCTTGTATCCCATTAAAGAACAAGTTTGTGAAAAGAAACTAGATTTGATGAGTTATCTGTTTTGAACTAGTCAGATTTCCACACCAGACTGACAGTCACATTTCTACCCACATTTCTAATGACAGGAGACAGTTTATGATGATCAGTTCTGCTGCTGCTTTCTTACAGATGGGTCACACCACTCCTTCTAACCATTAGCACACATTCCCATCTTCTGAGTGGAGTCAAGAAGGACAATAGGATCTTAGATAAAGCATATGGCCCTCTCAGAGTAAGAAAAGTAATGGATTTCTAGTTGCAACACTCTGAAGTGGTATGACTGGAAATGTCAAGTGCATTTTACTCACTGATGGCTATGAAAAAACAAATACACTCAGTACTCCATGATATCCAATTGCTATTTGCATTATCCAAACATGGTTATTTTCCATCCAAAGTTTCTACAACTTCAGCTCCTACTTGTGTAATCACCTGCCTAATACAGCAAGTACACAAAAGTGTTGTTTTCTCTCCCCCAGCAGTTCAAACAATAACCTTTGTCTCACCTGGTTTTCCCTTTTGAACATTCAGTTCCTATCTCCCATAAGTTCAGTCTTCCTTTGCTCTCAAGAGAGGCAGAAGGGGTGAGATCTCTCTGTCTCTGGAGAAGCYGCCCCAACTAGCCTCCTGGAGGCAAGGCTATTAACATAAAAACAACAGGTGATTATTTTAGTATGAAGAACAGATGTATATGGGTTTAAAACCTAACATCTGCCTGGTCAGAGCAGGATAGCAGCTGATAATTGTCACTCAAAGACACCAGTTTCTCAGTCATGGTGGATTCTCAAAACACAGTTAGCCATAATATATTTAAAGATAATGTTCACAGTCATACAGCAATTTTTAAACACAGATGTCTAGAACTGAATGCTTAGCTCTTCATTGAGGCAGCCACATGTCTTTTCACAAATACTAAGCAGCCACAAGGCAAGAGAAGGTGCTTGCGCTCAGCAGTGTTTGGAAAAAAMCAAATCAGAATGTTCTTATAATTTAGATGTTCCTTTAAATATTTCTGAAGACACAGAAGTATCGATCTATGCATGCAGCTGGCCTGAACAGAGCASATTTTATTAGTGATACTGTTTACTTCACCCTTCCTACCTATCAYTTCTTGTGGCAAATGAAACTGTCATGTTTTGCTTTATTCAGGATAGTCCCTGAAATATCCAGGACACTGGATTTGATGACCCCACAGGTCCTTCCCAATCCCATATTCCTAATCACTTTGAGGAAGGCAATGTGTCCTTCCATGTGCTTATGAGGTCCTCTCATAGTCTTAATTGAGACTGTGGRCATAATCCAAATGCAAGTCATAATCATAACAATTTAATTAGAATTATTAAACCCAAAGAGCCAGAAGCACTTAATTAAATAAGCAGCTTGGTTTCTAAGCACAGAGACATGCTTCAGATCACTGCAGTCATAAAATTCTCACTGTGCAAAATTATGAGTTGCTGTTTGATAATAATCAATAGAACAGACTATTGAATAAATACCTTCTGACTTTTTTTCCAGGCCATCATATTGGTCCCAGTAGTTCGCAAGACAGATATAAATAACAATGCAATTGTGTTCCCACAGTCTTGCTGTTGTTGGTATCTAAATAACCACTGACATGATCAGAGAAAAAGAGAAAGAAGGGTAGTTTGTCAAATCTTGCAGATAATTGTCACTATAACCTCTATACAGGRCCATAACTGCCAGGGTTACTGTCCATATCACTTGTGTTCATAGCACGGCTTTTTTGTTAGAAGTTCACCACGGCTTCCAGTCAGTTTGGAGAAATAGATGGACATGTACTGGATGGATACGTCCCACAGAGTTTACATTGCTCGACAGGGCCAAGGACTGAAAATATTTAAAATATGCATTTACAAATTAGTACTAGAGATGACAGATGTTAGGAATCCAAAACACATATATATAGGGCATTGCAAATCTCTTATGGAACTGATTCAGATTATTGGCTTTGGTTTGGGTTCCTGTGGGGATAGTCTCATGGTCCTTTCTAATCTTAAAAATATATTCCTCTTGTCCAGTCCTACTGAAGACAATAGAAAGTCTTTCCAGTTCTCATGTGGGTTTTGGATCACACATGTACAACTAATGTGCAACTAAAAATAAACAAATTTATAAAATAACRTCTTCTTGCTGTGACCAGATATCATCCATAGCCAATTTCTACTAAGAGACCTGCAGAGACAATCTTTGACAGTTGTGTGGGAAGTTATTCCTGAGTATATGTCTATATCTCAGCAGTGCCTGGCTCCCCTGAGATTCGTGGGAGCCCCCTCTTGCTGCAGCGAGCGTCATAGGGCAGCTCACCAGCCCAAAGGCTCGGCAAGGCCACGCCGGGACCACGAGCTTGTGCTGTGAGCCTGCCAGATCTTGCCCATGAGTGCTCCTGGCCCCTTGAGTGCCTACTGCCCTATGAGTGCATGCGGCCCTGTGGATTCTTACTTAAAGCTCTTACCAGTTTGTGCTTTAAATTAGGTGAGGTTATCCCTYCCCTGAGGCAAAACTGTTCACATTCATCTCCAGTAAAACCAGAAATTGCTTCCTGTGGCTGGACTAATTTTGAACCCTTCAGAAATGTGCAAATGACATGGAGCAAAACTGCCACCCATCCTCAGAGGAAGTCCTCCAAACAATACAATCTTTTCTTTGGCCTCTTGATAGCAAAAATGGCCATGAGTGGCTGGCGCTAGCCTTAGCCTGCCTGGAGCATAAGTACTGGCAAGAACAAAAGTAAAACCTCCTTGCACAACAGATGATGTAGGCCACAGTTTCAGGGATAAGCTGCTCCTGCCACAGGACTGCAAACGCAGTGGCACAGCCCTGGGCTCTGATGGCACCGGCAAGGCACATGTAGATGGAAGCATGACAGGTACATTCCCCACTCTGTGGCCTCTCATACAGCCAGTAGAGGAATCAGGAAAATATTTAAGGGGTGCATTAGAGACCGAATATTTTCAGTACACTTGGGATGAGCAAATAGGGTCATGAGACATTGAATTTCCATTTGCTGCTCTCTAGTCCCACAACTTCCTTTCTGCCTTTACCCATTTTGTGCCTCTGACTCTTTTGTGATATGCACTGCCCCAAACGCATCATACACAACGTGACGTCCAGGTATATACATACACACACACATACAAGAGCCATGCAAACCCAACAAAAGCTCAGAAGSCAATATTCCTCGAGCCTCATTCCCAGCTATTCAGCCTGCGAGCAGYAGATGGCAGCTCTACTGCCATTCCTCCTCTCCTCTCCGCCGAGCTCAGGCCGCCCTTGCAGGCAGCGCTTTCTCACGCTTCAGCCCCGCAGCACGAGCAAATCTTGCTCTTTACCACCTCTCCTGGGTTTTGGGTATTTCCTATCACTGCAGGTAATTGCCARTTAAACTCAGTCTGCCCAGTGAAGTCTGCTGTGGTCTGCATGGAGCTTTCCACCCTCTTCCCTAGCGTAATGCCAGTGCCTACCTGAGTTTTGTAAAATCACTGCCCACAATGAAAGCCTGAATGTAAATGCCTCATGGATGGACGGGCAGTCACTGGCACGGCTGCTTCCTCTGCCTAAGAAAGAGTGGGCAGAGGAAGACAGTTTACAATCCCTGTCGAAAAGGCTATTTACAACAAGAATTACCCTAAACCCAGTGCTTTCACTACTGCAGGGCTTTAGGCTCACTCACTTTGAATTTAACTATATGATTTGTCGGTAGTAGGCAGCCCTTGCCTTGTAGAAACTTTGAACTCTGGTCTTTGTTGTCAATCTGCGTTGTTCTCTTTCTTTGAAAGAAGAAATGTGTCCTGTATGATAYGTCTTAGTCTGGTAATATTTTTTTGAGTGATGTTTTCCTGCAAAGTAAATAAGCAATTGTCTGCATATCCCATCCTCAGCCCTTCACAGTGTTTCTCCCTGTACGGTCACTTACACAAGCACAGAATACAAAGGAGAATAAAAGGTTTTGCTGTCTCTTCATACAAATGTATAGGAGAATACAGAAACTACACCTGGCAGAGAGAAGCAAATCCTCTTCCTTGGGATTAGGACCCACATTTTGTTATCTGCATCGTACCCTGCTTCTGCCATGTGACAATTCAGGTAAACTTTGTCCGATTAAGTTCAAACTCAGAAAGAAGCAAAAATAAATTCATCTTTTCCCTGCAGTTACTGTGATATTTTCCAGTATAATTATGATTCCTATATGGGTTTTAGAAAGAACAACAACAGTCTTACTAGGAAAACTCAGTTGCAACTTTCTCTCCTGACTGGCTGCCTCGTGTTSTGAGGCTCATGGCAAATAAAACATCCATGCCAAAGCATGGGAAGTTTTYCTCTTTCCTTAGCACCATAACCAGAAAAAAGAAAAAAAAAATATCCGAGAGCAACAATATTTATTTTCCACACTCCATTAGTAGCCCAGAAGCAATTCAAGCATGTTACTAGAAACTGAACCCAGCTAATTAAAAATAATGTTCCAAAGCTACACTGATGTCTTTTGCATCTGGAGCTGGCTTCTGCAAATAAACATACACAAAACCAAGGACAAATCACAATAAATCTAAGCAGACAGGTACAAGCAAATTGGTCTGTGGAAGTGACATGTCTCTCTGCTTAAATGTCTACTGCAAATCCCAAGGAGACATGGCAGGATTTAATCTAATTGGGTTTGCCACTTCCCTGCAGCTTAATGTGAGAATAACTGCAATTATATATGACTGTACTTAGCTCAGTACCAAAAATCCATTTATTATGCTATTACAGTCTATAGAAACCAGGGGTTTAAGATCATTTGGATATGCTGGTTACATACTTGGCCTGCTAGTTGTTTTGTGGTTACAGTTTCCAAATTGCTACTGATGAGGTGGTAGTAGAAAAGCAGATGCAGTTAAGCATTTGAATGGATGGCTTAGAAAGGTTTTCTTCTCACTTCAGAATCCGTAATGGCACTTTATATGTTGGCTCAGTGCTCTGCAAATCTCATAACATTCAGCAGGAGACTGGGAAACCAAGAGGTTGCTGAGGTTCAGAAATCTGTTAATCATAAAGCAAAGCACCTTTGCATGTGTGGGGCCCCACAGAGTTGGCACGGCACAGCACAGAGATGCAAAAAGAATTATGTTTAAGGCCAGCCTTATGGGGCAACAGAGGGAAGAGCCTCCAGTCTTCTAGTTTTGCAGCATTTGAGAGGGTGCAATTAGCAAGAAACGCAAGAAAAGCCATTGGGCCATTCCAAAAAAATGTGGTATCACCACTCTCCCACCTGTTCAGTCTGCAAGCGGAGCAGATGACTGGTACACTCAGCGTGGAGCACAGCACGATGAAGCTGCAAAGCACTGTCCTTTAAGCTTTTGTCAGCTCGTGCAACCATAATAAAACTCTTCTTGCCAAACAGCTGTTTTTAAATGAGGGAGTAAACTCTCACAATTTCATTTTTTCTACATCGCAATGATTGCTGAGATAAAGGCGGATTTTCTAGGAAGTCTGAAAAACTTCACCTATAGCCATAGTCCTCCAATGTACACACAGCAGGGGCAAAAAAATTAACAAATGGATCCTTCAGCACACCCGTGCTACAGCGAATGCCCTACTGTGGGGAAAGATTCCGGTCTGTTTGTGACCTGTTAGACAACACCATTCAAGAGGTATTGGGGCCACATTCAACATGTAGATTTGTTTTAGGAAACCAGACTTAAAATATGTGATCCCTACATTGAAGACCTGGGATTATCAAGGCTTGATTTTGCTCCCGACAAACTGAATGGCATTGTACCCATTGAGATAGCTGCTGTGAAGGCAGGCTTTATGTGCCCCAACCTAACTTTACCGGTATCTGAGATGTTGATAACCATGCATAATAGTCGGGGTTACACATACTTTTAAAGGGATTTCTCTTTCAGTGGCTTGACTCTGATCCAAACACACAACCATTGCAAATGAACATAATTCCACCAAGCTCTACCTGAATCAGACACCCTACCAATTATCTGCAAGCTGAAATTCAAAAAATATTAGTTAAGGTCCCTGTCCAACTGCTGCAAATCACCACAGTGAAAATCTTCTTTGGGAAATGAATAAATTTAAACATAGTTGTGGGCAATTTTTTTGGGAAAAGAACACAAAACAGAGAGGATCGCTTGGCAAAATCATTATCATAGAATCATAGAATCCTTTAGATTGGAAAAGACCTTTAAGATCATCAAGTCCAACCGTTAACCTCGCACTGCCAAGTCCACCACTAAACCATGTCCCTAAGCACTACATCTACATGTCCTTTAAATACCTSCAGGGATGGTGACTCAACCACTTCCCTGGTTGTCCAATGCTTGACAGCCCTTTTGGTGAAGAAATTATTCCTAATATCCAATCTAAGCCTCTCCTGGCACAACTTGAGGCCATTTCCTCGTGTCCTATCACTTGTTACTTGGGAGAAGAGACCGACCCCCACCTCACTACAACCTCCTTTCAGGTAGCTGTAGAGCAAGATAAGGTCTCCCCTCAGCCTCCTCTTCTCCAGGCTAAACAACCCCAGCTCCCTCAGCCRCTCCTCATAGGACTTGTGCTCTATGACCCTTCACCAGCTTTGTTGCCCTTCTCTGGACACGCTCCAGCACCTCAATGTTTTTCTTGTAGTGAGGGGCCCAAAACTGAACACAGTATTCGAGGTGCGGCCTCACCAGTGCCGAGTACAGGGGCACGATCACCTCCCTACTCCTGCTGGCCACACTATTCCTGACACAGGCCAGGATGCYGTTGGCCTTCTTGGCCACCTGGGCACACAGCCGGCTCATGTTCAGCCGGCTGCCAGCCAGCGCCCCCAGGTCCTTTTCCACCGGGCAGCTTTGCAGCTGCTCTTCCCCAAGCCTGTAGCGTTGCCTGGAGTTGTTGTGACCGAAGTGCAGGACCTGGCACTTGGCCTTGTTGAACCTCATGCAGCTGGCCTCGGCCCATTGATCCAGCCTGTCCAGATCCCTCTGCAGAGCCTTCCTACCCTCAGGCAGATCAACACTCCCACCCAGCTTGGTGTCATCTGCAAACTTACTGAGGGAGCACTCGATCCCCTCGTCCAGATCATTGATAAAGATGTTAAACAGAACTGGCCCCAGTACTGAGCCCTGGGGAACTCCTATTGTGACCGGCCGGCAACTGGAGTTAACTCCATTCACCACAACTCTTTGGGCCCAGCCATCCTGCCAGTTTTTTACCCAGCGAAGAGTACACCTGTCCAAGCCATGAGCAGCCAGTTTCTCCATGAGAATGCTGTGGGAGACAGTGTCAAAGGCTTTACTAAAGTCTAGGCAGAGAACATCCACAGCCTTTCCCTCATCCACTTAGTGGGTCACCTTGTCATAGGAGGAGATCAGGTTAGTCAAGCAGGACCTGCCTTTCATAAACCCACGCTGACTGGGCCTGATCACCTGGTTGTCCTGTACGTGGCACTCAAGATGATCTGCTCCATAACCTTCCCTGGCACCAAGGTCAGACTGACAGGCCTGTAGTTGCCCGGATCCTCCTTCCGGCCCTTCTTGTAGATGGGTGTCACATTTGCTAACTTCCAGTCAACTGGGACCTCCCCAGTTAGCCAGGATTGCTGATAAAGGATTGCAAGTGGCTTGGTGAGCACTCCCGCCAGCTCCCGCAGTACCCTTGGGTGGATCCCATCTGGCCCCATAGACTTGTGTGTGTCTCAGTGGTGTAGCAGGTTGCTAGCCATTTCCCCTCAGATTGTGGGGGCCTCATCCTGCTCCCCRTCCCTSTCTTCCAGCTCAAGGGGCTGGGTACTCCGAGAAYAACTGGTCTTACTATTAAAGACTGAGGCAAAGAAGGCATTAAGTACCTCAGCCTTTTCCTCATCCTTTGTCTCTATGTTTCCCCCCGCATCCAATCAAGGCTGGAGAKTCTCCTTAGCCCTCCTTTTGTTGCTAATGTATTTATAGAAACATTTTTTATTGTCTTTTACGGCAGTAGCCAGATTAAGTTCTAGTTGGGCTTTGGCCCTTCTCATTTTCTCCCTGCATAACCTCACGACATCCTTGTAGTTCTCCTGAGTTGCCTGCCCCTTCTTGCCAAGGTCGTAAACTCTCCTTTTTCTCCTGAGTTCCAGCCAAAGCTCTCTGTTCAGYCAGGCCGGTCTTCTTCCCCGCCGGCTCGTCTTTTGGCACATGGGCACGGCCTGCTCCTGCGCCTTTAAGATTTCCTTCTTGAAGAATGTCCGGCCTTCCTGGGCTTCTTTGCCCTTCAGGACTGCCTCCCAAGGGACTCTGCCAACCAGTCTCTTAAACAGGCAAAGTCTGTCCTGCAGAAGTCCAAGGTAGCAGTGCTGCTGACCCCTCTCCTTACTTCTTCAAGAATCAARAACTCTATCATTTTGTGATCGCTGTGCACAAGACGGCCTCCAACCGTCACATCACCAGCAAGTCCTTCTCTGTTCATGAACAACAGGTCCAGTGGGCYGCCTTCCCTAGTTGGCTCCCTCACCAGCTGTGTCAGCTCACATTGCAGCACCACAAACATGAGTGGCAACCACTCACCAAAGGTGGAGGCAGCCTGAACCAGTCTGGTTTTCTCCTGCCTTCTAKCCTTAGGATTGTTTAAAAAGGTTATAATTAACATAATTACTCTGAATGATGTCTAAAATAAATCCACAGTTCAAGTTATTAGCTGTCAGGACTGGCTCCCAGTTTTGAAGTCACTTCTCTCCCCACATATACCCACCTGTATCCTCACCCTTAAGCAGAGATGGCAGCGACRTTAAACAGCAACCTGCTAGCCTTTTGCAAGGCAGGCAAAGGCTGTRATCCCTAATGACGGTAACTGGTCCCTGTCTCCTCTGAGGAAAAGGCATCAGGCGAAGTAGAAAGACTCCCAAATTAGGCTAACAGGCTGCTGAGGCCACCTAGCTCTGTGGACGGGTGGGCAATGCAGGAGGAAATACCCAGATCTTGCTCTGTGTTGCCACTCTCCTGTAGAAAAGCTATTAAAATCCTACTGGGAAATAGAGTCTCTTCTTCTTTATAATTCTGCAGGGACAAGAGTCTTACCTCTCCTCCCCTGGCTSACAATTAAACAGTGAAGAGGTACACATAGATGCCTTTCTTCTGTGGTAGCACAGTCCCTGGGATTCCCTAAGAGAAACCYCAACTTCAAGCAACCCAAATGTGGTAGGTACAGCTACCCTAGCACTGCGCAAAAAGTATTTTTGAGAATACTCACCTTTATCAGCCTAAGCCAAGGGCCAGTAAAATATTAAACCTTCTGAGACACCTACTTAATCAAAAGGTATGTTTAACATACTCATATCAGAGTATGTTRAACTAGTCGGAGAGGGGTGACCAAATATTTTCTCCGAAAACCTTTAAATTGTAACTCAAATGGGGATATACTAAAATACTTCTGACTTCTAGCAAGACAYATCATGTGCCGTTCCATTTAGAGACAGAGATTATCAGGATGGGATCTCGAATGGCTGTAGTATATCACACTACAGTGAATTCACTGCACTACACAACCTGATGCCACATGACAAAGTGTGACAGCTGATCTGTATTACTTATGAGAGATTGTCGAGATGTGCTGAATATTTTCKAAACTGCTATCAGAAAACATATGTTTCCAAGGGGTAATGATACAGTGGGTCTGAATAACTCATAAAAATTATGAATGAAGTGTTCTCACCTTCATTTGACCTTTGTTACTTCTCCAGCAGACACAGTTAAATGTGTAGCACACCATAATGCATCTGAAGAAGAGACAGATGATAATAAGMAGCTGTTAAGAGATGCTCACTCCACTGGCTCTATTAGTTCAGCTTGCTTGCACAGAAAGAATTTCCCTGCACGTGTGAACCTGAGTATRGATCAATAAAGGGAAATATCCAGATTGATCCTTTCTCAGCCTGTACTCCTCCAAGCAAGATGCACACACAGTCCAATGCCTTGTTGAAGGCTGAAAACAGAGGTTATACACAAGAATCCATGCAGAAAACATGCTGCTGTTCTCCCTGCGCAGCACATCTCCAGCACCAGCTGGGAGCGCTCACTCCACCTTTGGCTGAAGTCACATTAAAGAGGTATCTGGATGCCTTCACTCTCCACCTGCATTTTCCTGTCTCCCACACCTACAGCCAAGGTATGTTGGCCTACTCRCCTTTTGCAGAAAGGTCACAGATCATGAGAGATCTTTCTTGCATGTAAAAATAGGACTRCTTGTCATATTTTTCAAACGTCAAAAGGAGAGCAATATTTTTCAAATGTCAACAGGAAAGCAATACCTGTGCACCCTTAGACACGCATATGGGGCATAAGATATAGAAAAAGAGAGTTTGGTCAGCCAAAACAAAGAACCTTCTGTCCATAGCAAAGTAACACACAGATTGGACAAACACCTAGCAGGAATAGTTTAAATGCAATCAGCCTATCATAGGGTAGGAGGAGTGCCTCAGTTTAAGGCTTTATAACGTCTACCCCAGTCCTCACTTCTGTCAATTCTTTATTTCCCATCATCACCTGTGGGTATTGAGTTTACACCACACCCTGTGTGCAGGATTTGGGCAGTTGGGAATGCTTGGTGGTCTAAGAGCATTCTCCAGCTTTGGGAGCCATCAATCCCTTTCTCTGCGATGCTATCTGGGTCAGATACTCAGCTGACTTAACTATCAGTTGATCCCAGATAAAGCTCTTGAAGCTATTTTCACTTCTGTAAATGTATGATCCAAGACAAACCAGAGACCAGCTGGGAGTTACCTCCAGTGGTCACTGGGATTCACAGGTTAGATGTGCCCATGACTTTCTCTTATCTTTGACATTAAGGCCTAGGGCGCTTTTCAGAGCATAGATTTTCTGAGGCATTTAACAGTCKTCTTGTCTTATTCTGCATCACCTACCTCATTCTCATGCCAAGCCCTCGGGCATGATAGGCATGAAGAATGTGCAGCATTTTGTCACTGAGAAAGCAGGTTTCCACGCGCTCTGCTAACAATCTCAACAGATGCTACTAAGAAGGCTAAAAAGTGATTTTCATAGAGCTATAAATTTCCTTGCAGTCCAGACTGTGGTCTCCAGACAGAGCCAGAGCTATGCACAAACCAGTGAAATGGACTTGGGTCCACATTGGGAGCTCTCAGAGGAACYCAGGTGGGAATTACATTTGGGGAGCTGGGGGGGACACAAACCAGGTGCCCAGGCTGACCCTGGAAACAGGACTGAGCTTGGAGGCAGGGCTAAGTGGGCAATGGGTACTACTGAGTACAAGCGCTCTTCTKGAAGGGCACAGTCAGACATATATCATGGCCACTTAGGGACACCCATCTCTCTCTGCTTTCTCCCACCAGTGGCTTGTTCTTTAACGTCTTGAAGCAGCAGGGAGGAGGCAGGAAACAGCATTAACGACATCTATCAACTAATTGAAGCTATGCACAGGAATCTGAACAGCAAATATGCTGCATAGGTGCTAAGCCACTACAGATGATAAAAAGGCACAAGGTAAAAAGGAAGGCAATTGCAAACGGGTACGAGCAAGCATCAAACACAAAGGAAGTTGTAATGAGAGCAGGAGCGTGAAGAGTGACAATTCAGCATGGGAAAGATAAAGATGGAACAAGAATGGGATCAAGACAGAGAGCAGAGAAAGGATGGGGAGGAAGAAAAATTTGAAATGGAAAGGATGAAAATGGAATATGATTTCCAGAGGGAAAGAATAAGGGTGAATGAGGGTCCTACTGGGTCAGCCCATGCATATTTAGTCAGTTATAATAAGGTAAAATTGCTTCCTCATTACAAGGAAGGGAATGATGTTGATATGTTTTTTGCAGTCTTTTAAAAAACTGTACAGAACTTATAATTGGTGAGAGGAGGCATGGGCAGCACAGTTCAGACCTTGCTCAATGGGAAAACCCTAGAGGCCTATGCCAAGCTGGTTGATAATGACTGCCGTGACTATCAAATTGTGCAGGGAGATTTTCTGAGAAGGTATGAGGTTGACCCCAGAGACCTGCAGGGTTACACTTAGGTCTCCAAGGAAAGGATCTGATAACTCCTTTCCTGAATTGGCTGTAGAAATGACAAGTTTATTTAACAGGTGGATAGAAGGTGAAAAGACATTGGTATCTGTTTCTTTTTTCTTTTTTTTTTAAATGATGAAATTATCTTGAGGAACAGCTTCTAGAAGATGTTCTGAAGGATTTGGAAGCCTGCTAGACAGAAAATCCTTCTATTAAAATTTTCAGCCTATTAATCAGAGCAATTTTTTAATGTGTATTCACAAAACAATGAGAAAAGTAATGGGAGTCCTACCTATTTCCACAAAGACTTGCCCTTTCTTTCAGAAACAAACAGAAATAGACAACAAAGTACACAATTGCCACAATCTTACAAGCCACATTCTATTGTTTCAAGAACATAATAACAAAAAGAAAAAAAATCATCTCATTACATATATTATATATGCAGAAATTGCAGATACGGAGTGTGAAAGAGATAAGTTATCATGCTTACTTCAGCACTATACAAGCGCACTGAAATAAGTTTTATAAAAGCAAGTTCAGATACAGTTTCTTAAAAGACCCTTAGTGGAAGCACTGACACCAGCCTGTGTTTCCAGAAGGTGGTCTGGTTTGTTCCTCCTGGAAAGCATTATCCAAGACGCATCTACATTCCAGTTTGGATTACTATTTCAAACAAAGCATGAAGTACTGAAAAGTGACTGGCTGGAATACGAGACAGATGTTATCCTCTGCTTTCTGAAATATTTACTAGTTGTAATGAGTCTGTGAAATGCAATGTTGACTCAGCTACTGTATTCCCAAATTCCTTCCAGACTCTTGACTAAAYATCCTCTATGCCTGGCAATGTTGTGCTGCTTCCTCTAACACTTCCCTCCAGCACCTTCCCCTGCAACGCCTCGGATAGCACCCCTCCTTGTTAACCAGCACAGCAGTCCTGAGGCGACTGCTTTGCACTAGGCTCTGTAGCCAAGGCTGAAACAAAGAAATTTGCTGTGTCTTCAATCTCATTTTCTTTAACTACTTCTTTTTCACTATTGATCGTTTTCTTTCTCTTTTTAACTCATCCATTTTCTCATTTACTTCCTAATTCTAACACTCTTAACAGAATATCCATTTTACTTTTTACTTACCTCTGACTGTTCCATCTTCAAAGTCCCTATGAACCTGCCTACATTTTACAGCCCCTTTACTGCTAGCATCATTCGGGCTTTCATTTGATTGGCTTTTAATTTTCTGGATAATTTTTGGCACGGATAATTTACTGCATTTTGAAGTGTGAAGATAACAGAGTGTTTCTTTTAGCTTGCATTCCTGCTTTTCTTCTAATGCTTGTATAAAAGTCCTATATCCCTTATAAGGATTTCAGTGGAAGACTTACCACCACTTAACACCTCTCACTTTCCTCCTTGTACAAAGATGCTTACATCCAGACACCTCTCACACCATAGATAATCTGGGGTTAAGACAGTGGGGCTTCACTGACATGAAGGGGAGCAGATTTTGGTCTAATGGCATTTCTTGAACATTTCACTTCAGTAYTCACACTTGTATATGTTATATGCTATTCCCCATACGTGCTACCAATGTAKCACAAGATCTATTTCATGCGTCTCCAGTGCCTTTTTTTATAAAATGTTATTATCTTAAATAAAATGCTTTCTAACTAAGTGCTCTTGGATGATGATATACGATTGCCCATGAAACTACTAGATAGCCAAATGAAGCTAAAGGCACAGTGAAATCAGCAGCACTCTATACTGATGCAAGTACCAGTGCATGCAGTCTGGCCTTTSTATTGCTCATTAACCTCTAGAATAAACATGTTTTTAACATCTGCTCTACTACCAATACTTAAACCTGTGCCTGTTACATGTAAAAGAACAGAAGTCAGCATTTAGAGAAAAACCTCAGAAAGATCAAACAATTATCTCAGGCATCCYGGCAAAAGCTCAATGGTATTAGAAAGCTGTGTTTAAAGTGCAAGAGTAGATAAAAAGAACATTTCATGAAGCAAAAAGGTCACATTTCCATTGTTCGTGAAAATGTACTGGCAGGACGATGTGATAGTCCATATTTGATGGTATACAGGTTAGTGGTATTGATTCTTTTGCCAGACTGTGTCCTGTAATAAAGCGTAAGAGCCCAGCTGGCAGAAGGCTGAAAATACGTGATTGTGAAAAGAACTGCCTATGGTCCTTTTCAGGATAGCATTTGCGCTTTTATTTCTGTACCTTTTAATGGAGTTTTTGTCCACAGATCTCAAAGTACTTCATAGAGAAGCCAATACCAATGTCTACACTTGACAAATAGGGAAACTGAGGCACAAAGTGACTTGCACAAAGTGTCAGACATCTCGGAAAAGTCCCAAAACTTTGTTGTGCAAAAGCTTTATCTTTGACACAGAACTTGTTCTTGAATACGCTTATCATATATCAGCCCTGACAGACAGAAAAATCCTCCAGAAAAATAACACAACATCTTGATCTGTCCAACATAGTGGGGTGGTCCTAACTGATACCAGCTTATGAGCTGGCTCCTAATCGATCATTAAGCCCTTGCTGAACAACTATAAGCTTCACATCGTGCCTTAACTAAAAGAAATTTGTTTATATACTTTGTTAAGATTAAACCAGTTCACAGAACACGTGCAGGGAAAGCACATGTTGTTGAAGATTTAAGGCTAGGTTCAGATGCACTTGTGGTTTGGGTGTTAGCATTAGAGCTCTATGTAACAAATATGGGGTTATTTTAATCTTCTGTAAGTGTATGAGATTCAGATTTTAATTGACTTCTTCCCTCCTGAACTCATCTCATAAAGTCTGTTAGTATATCTGSTGAGTAAATAGAAGACAATAATATGTTTAAATGTCTGTCTAGAGAGTTTCTTCCACCCAGAGCTGAAAATCGATACAGCTCAAAGAGACATCTTTTGTTAATATAACTTTTTCTTTCAGCATGTTTCTAACATGTTTAATATTTTTCAGTGTTATTTTGCTGGCACTGAAAGCCCAAGCCGTGTCAGCAGATCCCTGAACTGGGACTCCAGTGATATGTATTCTACTCTTGGAGCCATTTTTAACAGCTTGGACAAGTAACTACAGCTCTCCAGGCCCTTATCCCCTTTCCCAGCCATTCCCTTTTGGGCCTTGTTTCTATAAAGATGTATGCACGTATTTGATTGTATAAACTACGAAGGTATTTAGTGAACTACATGACTGTGAGCAGTCCAGTGACTTAAAGTTACTATTAAATCCAGCATTCAAGTCTTTGTAAGATACAGCTTTGGACTGCACACTCTTAGAYTGGGCTGAATCGGGCTAATTTGACTATAGAATTTGATGCCAGCCCCTACCTGTAGCACCCCAAAAAAGCCAGCAGGTTTTGCAGACTGGAACGCCAAAAATGCCAGCAAAATGAGCCAGATGTGCGTCATTTTAGGAGCATTTAGGAGAATTAGGGAGTCCCGTGAGCCCTCAGCAGCGGGCATCTGAGCATAAGCTTTCAAAACCTCCACGGGTAGCAAAGCCAGTTTTCTTTAGCATAGCGGGGGCAGTGGCATTCGTGGCACTCTTGTCTAACCTCAAAGTCAGATTTCAGGCTTGGGGTTGGGCAGGGGGGGAAGCTTCAGGTGAATTGCATCTATCCCTGGGCTCTTACAAATAGCCTGAATTTGCCCCTCTGGACTGAATACTGTCAGGCTGAAAATATATGTTGGAAAAACACTCTCCATTTTCCCCCCAAATCAGCCKATAAATAACATGTGTGGTCCAAAACGGCCCTGATCTTACATCAGGAATAGATGCTGCGGTGCAACAGTGACAACAACAAAGAGAGGGGAATTGGTTAAGTATTTTGGGGGTAAAAATCTGTGCYCTGAACAGTAAATTTTGTGGCCCAAAGTGAGTCTTCTATAGTCTCATTTATTATTGCAAAAATGATTGGAACTGGGGACCGTGACACTATTACCTGTTACTGCAGATTTATTGAAAATTAGCAATTCCATTTATATCTATGAGATTTCTGGGATTATTCTATTATAGACTAGAAAACTGATAGATTTATAACTCTGGCGAATCTAGTTGTACCAACTAATAGAGCAAGTGAGAAAATTTAGAGGTTTGTACTCATAAAGGAGTTAACCTTTGGATAAAGAAACATTTTTCAAGTAGCATCTGAGAAATTATTGGATCCATAAATTCTCACTGCCATAGCATGAAAAATATTCATTTCCTGGGTTTTATATTTTTGTTCAAGAAAGACACAAAAAGCAAAAGTTAGTACAAAAAAATTTCACTCCACTCAGAGTCCTGCTGTAATTGCTTACCATACCTTTTGTTAACCCTTTGCCACATATTGGCAGAGTTTGCCTGGCTGGCCTTAAGGAAATTTTCAGGCTATGTATCTTCTAAATTCRTTAACATTGTATTGACTTGAGTGAATTTGATCTAACTTTAATTTTGATTTTTGTGTACTCACTGGACTCTTTAAAAATTGAATCAAACTTGCAAAGATATTAAATTCATGCCAGGAYGTTGGGGKTTTTTTTGTTTYTTCGGTTTGGTTGGGTTTTTTGTGKTTTTTTTTAATATGAGAGATCTCTGACTGTGTAGTGAYGCTTGTGTAAATCACTAAAATGATCTTAAAGCTTCTGGTAAGTTTGTAAAAGATTCTGTTAAGCCCAGGCCTCTATCTCCCAACAAAGATACTGTCCTGGTTCCGGCTGGGACAGAGTTAACTCTCTKCCCAGTAGCTGGAGGGGGTGCTGTGTTTCGGGTTTGGTAATGAAAGGAATGTTGATGGCCCATTGATACGTTGGTTGTTGCTGGGTGGTGCTTGCACCGAGGACTTTTCAGCCTCCCATGCTCTGCCAGGTGCAGGGGGACCTGGGGGGGGAGCATAGCCGGGGCGGTTGACCCAGCTGGCCAATGGGGTWTTCTATACCATGTGACATCATGCTCAGTATAAAACTGGGGGGGATGGGAGGGTTGGGGTGTGTGTCTGGGGTTCGTCTCGCGCGGTTCGTTTGGAACACGTGGGGTGTGAGCAGTTGCATTGTGCATCGCCTGTTTTATATATTCTGTTATTGTTGTTATCGTTGTTATTATCACTGTTCTACTTTGTTTTATTTCCATTATTAAACTGTTTTTATCTCAACGCGTGGGTTTTCCTTCGTGTGCCCTCCCGATTCTCTCCCCCCTCCTACTGGAGTGGGAAGGTGAGCGAGCGGCTGTGTGGTGCTTAGGTGCTGGCTGGGGTTAAACCACGACAGATACAAAGGCGATACAAAGACTTTGGTATTCGGCTCGTAGGAGCATGAGGTTTGGCCAGCCCTGCCACTGATGTTCCCTGTGACTCCTGCTGYAGGAGATGCTCTCCTTATCTCCTATGCAAACTGACAAGGTAAGCACTGTGTATACAAACCAAAGCGCATCCTCAGAAAGACACTCAAGTATTACAGACTTGTGTGTACAACATTCGAACCTGGCTGAAAGCATTAAGCAATACCATGATAACACATGAGGATGAGCTTTGCAGCTCCCTCTTTTCTCTGACACAAGTATTTAGGACTAAGTAAACTTAATACTGTACCCTGTGGTTGATGAGACTCCTCGATTTGCAGSTACGGCACGTGGCTCTAATCCCGCCATCTTTTATCTGCTACAGATGGGAGGCCAGCACTGGTAACGCTGGCAGGACCCAGACGAACGTCCACTGCCTCAACTGCAAGACATAATGAGATGAAGTGAATGTGTATATAAAATAGCCATTAGTTAAAAAAGTAGCTCATGTTTTGCAGTGAAATACATCATCTGCCTTATTGAACAGCACATAGCTGTTACTTTTGCATGGCTGTTTTGGTATTGATTATTGCAGAAACTGGAGAACTGGCAAACAAATAMGCAATTTATCTATGAATATAAGTACATGAAAGATATCTAATGGGGCCATAGTTTCTTTTTTAGTAATGTGCGAACAGGCATCTTTGTATTCCTACCCTGAAAGCATCAACTCAGTTAAAATCCATCACCTAATAATACATATCACCCATCRTGCCATGTTCTTTCATTCAATACTATACCCATTGTTCAGGCATACTAAGGAGGTGGCTGGGCCTGCTTCTAAACTCAGCTATGCTGAGTGTAAACATTATGACTTCCTTGGGACTATGCCAATTTCCCTTATGGGAACAGAGGTAAGAATCTGTTTCACTGATTTTAGCTAGAGAGGTGTAAGAATTCAAGCTTGGACACTGGACTGTGAAGAATCACTTTTGCTATTATTAACTTATTGCTATTTTTGTTCAAATTATATATACAGATAAACAGATTTTTAAAATTACTTTTTAAGATAATTCAAAGTTTTATAAATCTTAAAAGCTTCAGGTGCTAAGGTCTGAAAAAGAAAGAAATGTTGAATTTCAGTTAAAAGTAATCCAGAGTACTCACACTTTAAAGGGGAAGAAGAATGACAGGTATTTGTAATATGGACCACATCGCCACCCCAGTGGCATCAACTGATTTTGGTTATTAACTTTGGAAAGAAGGAAAATCCTTTATCTGACAACCTCTAAGGAAAAAAGCTCCTGAAATTATCTCATCATTTCACAATCAATAAGGCAAAAACAGAGTGTGCAGAAGAGTTAKTTATGATCCCATCACACCATTATAACACTGCACCTGTAACTTGAGAATAGAGCATTTCTAAGTGTCCAGTGTTTCACATGAGCCACAAACCAAGTTTAAAATACCCAACAGAATCTTTATTTCTGTTTATTATTTAATGTAAACTTATGTTGAGATATTTCCAGCTACAATTTWAAAAAAAAMAACAACTGTAAAAGAATATCCTCTTCCTGTATTCTACTATAAAGATTGTGCTGGATTTTTACACAGGACAAATCAGCACAGCTCCATCGAAGGTTGAGCTACCTCCATTTACCACATCTCAGAATCCAGCCCAGCATGCAGTACTTATTCTGATTACGGCTGCAAAATATCCCAACTTGGCTGAATTCCTTAGTGCAGAACCAAATACAGGAACTAGTCGTGGAGCTACACATACGTATAAGACTTGGCCATAATATTGAATTTTCTCTCCTTAAAGTATAAAGGAATTATATTTCAAAGATCGTAGATCATCATTTTACAGCAGTAGTAACTCTTGTTTAAGTGCAAGAAAATATCCTTGAGGATACCCGAAAGATTATTTCTTGTACCTTTTTATACAAATCTGCAAATGTGACAGATTACAAATCCATTTTTGTATCACTCCTGTTCTAAGGAGCAAACACAACTTATTTGGTAGTGTTTATTCATAAATTTAGGCTAAATCACCTCAAATTTTGGCAATTATATTTTTTTTTAATATGAGACACTGCTTTATCAACAGCAGTAAGTAATCTGAGTTGAAAGGAGTTGTTCTATTCTTCACAGAAAGTATAATCAGGGCCACAATGCAGACACAGCTCCTGCAAGAAGGGGCTCCTAAGCTCAAGAGAATCACTGCTCACTGAGACACAGATCAAAATAAGAACCTTCAACATGGACTTTAAGGCTGTCTCCTTCTCATCATTTTTCAGAATTAAAAAAAAAAAAAATTAACTCTCAGGTTTAACAGAGTTCTGCTCCCCTTGAACTCAAGGGTAAGCAAACAGCAGCTCGGTCTGGAGAACCGATGAATTAATGATTTTCAGTAATCTTCTAATGAGACTCAGTGAATGTCAAGCGCGAGGAAGCATGCAAGAATGACGCAAGGCAGCCAGTGAGAAGTTGCTGAACTAAATAGAAAACATTTAATCCCCCAAACAGCTGCTGAATTCCCCCCGGAATATTTTTATTTACACTGTTAAAGGAAGCTCAACGATATCATATGKCTTTGCTTTAATACATCAGTGCATCAGTACTTCAGACTACTATGGAGCGAAATATTTTAGCTCAGAGCCAGGTAATAAAAAGGAAGTTTAACAAATAATGAGTAAGAGAGCAAGAAGACAGGCTACGTTCTTCATGTAAATCAAAGTTGTTCCAGAAAGGCTTAGAAAGAGAGGTTGCTATTTTCAACTGAGAGTCAACTGAAAGTTAATGGGGACATTGCTAAAGATCACAGACAAACCGTTACTGTACTTATAATGAATATTTTATTCATGTCACCTTTAAATTAGTTAAATTTGATAGGATGATAATGTAATGCAAAATGGCTTCCTCCCCAGACCATTTTAGGTGGAGGGTAGATCAGAACTTAATTTTAGGGTAATGCCAGGTCAAAATTAAATTTAAAAAATTATGGTTTGAAAGTAATAAATCCAAAGTGACCAATTGAAAAAATATTAAGTTAATGAGATGTGCAAGCCATTTAGAAAACCACAGATATTTTATATGACATATATTTTTCTTATCTGGAAACAAGCCATTTTAATACGTGCTGATAGGAATGAAAGTGGGGAAAGGAGAAGAAGGGGAACTCTTAAAGCTATTGCTATCGGGTCTTGATAAAGTTATGAAAATAAATGCAAAATGTTCATGATGGGGATATTCATCATTTGATCAGCAAGGTTGTTAAAAACTTAAGACTCCTAAATCCTCTTTCAGGTATCTAAATATGTGTTCTGCTTTTCAGAGCATTCTCGCTCACGTATGCCAAAGAAATTGTTCACAAATTAGGTTGATGTAGCTGCCCTGAAACCACAAGGTGTGGGATCAGGTAGCCCACTTTCTCCCTGGGTCTCATCCCTCTCCTTTCCCTTATCTATCATGAAACTAGCACACATGAACACACAGTATATGCAAGGGATCTCACAATTTAAATCTGCTTTTATACAGCCTTACCAATTACGTGGATCGTGTGCTTCCCTGAGTTACTCTCCTTCCTCAAAGGAAGGTGGTCTTGGACAATGCCAAAGAAAGAGGTCAAGGGACAGCTAAAGCAGCAGCCTGCAAAGAAGGCAGGGAAACAAGGCAGGAGGGCACAAAATAAAGCTGAGGGATGCAGCTGAGGCAAGAAGGGAGGTGTGAGAAARGAAACGTTTCTGTATCGCTGGTAGGGCATCACGTTTGCATTCAAATTCAACAATAAGAAGATACTCCCAGATAGCAGGTCAAAAAAAGTAATGATGTCAGATATCTCTTAAGTTTAGTTATGGGAAAGATCATYGTCATTTGTAGATTGCACCAGATCTAAGACAAGAGAAAATGTAGACCCAGGTGTTGCCCTTGATGCTGGCTGTGTATCCACGAAGAGATGCTGCTGGAGTTGCTGAAGCTTGAGAAGGTACCAAGGCTGTAAGGGCATGTCAAACCCAGTGCAGAAGCTGTGAGTAGGGAACTCAGTAAAAAGAATGTTCTCCACTGAAATGAGGTCTGAGTGAAAAGAAGCACGGAAACTGAGCTCTTCAGAGAGGAGTAAACTCATTTCATGCAAAGACATTAAACTACATTGTGATAAAAAACTACAGAGCATGATTGTTCCCTTGCAGCTAAGCTTTGGTTATGTGAATAAAATAAGAAAAATACACTCAGGGAGTTTCAAAAGTTCAGTAAGTCACCTGATTCCAAGTTATTTCTGGGTATTCTGGTGGCAGCACTGCAGCTGATTAAGCTGAGCATGTCTGCTACTTTTAAATGTGARTATGCTACATTAGCCATCCCACAATAACTTTGACACTGGACTAATGGACTATACTATCCCCAGGTTCCCCCTCCAGATCATTCGCAAACTGAAGCTAGAGGAAAGAGTGTCTTCCCACCCATTAAGAAGCACGTCAGTTTATCGCAATGCTTCAGCATCTACAGTGGCAACCAAAGGCATTTTGGGTAAAATTTCAGGTGTGGGTGTTATTTCATAAGATCTAAAGTGAAACCTGGGCACATGAAAGGACACTGCTTTCCCCTCTCCGTACAAAAATGAGGGAAGGCGTTAGACTCAGGCAGAAGCTAAGTGGTGCCCCTGCTTGCTGTTAGCTTAAAATGAACAGTGCCCCCAAATCCAGCTCACTACCAAACACCTGAAGGAACTGCCTGGGTTTTAAAAACACTAGTGCTGCACATGTCCCAGCATTCAGGTTTCAGAAAGAGCCCTGGGTTGAGCGTTTTAGACATTCTGCGTCTTCATTGAAAGTCTGGACAAGAGATAAACCCCACTGAAATACACAGAGCTCTGAGTATCAGCCCCACCGCATCGTGAAGAGAGACAGTGAATACAGAGAGCTGATCCTGAGCGATGGTGAGCAGTTGTGCTCCATGCTGGACCTCTCATCACAGTACATAAATTATTCTAATTTGTTGTCCTTACTTGGCAGCTCACTGATAAGCTGGAATGGTCATCAGGATTATTGATTTTTTTTTTATTTTTTTTTTTTTTTTGGCAGAGGGTGAACGCTGGCTTTATGCAATCTTTTCTCAAGGCTCAGTTTGATAATCCTTTTCAAGCTTTTATTTAAACTCTTTAAGAGAAAAAAAGCAAGAATGAATTAGAAACTGGAAGAACACAAAGAAGCTAGAAAGAGAAGATCAATAACTCACATACACAGCAGTAAACAAACTGGAACAATTACAGTGAAAGATGGTTATTGATCAATATCAGGAGCAGCTCATATGCTGGCACCTCTGTTTATACCAGACCTCAATTATATTGTTACTTTCTGATAATATAACTGCATTCTACAATTTTTATCACCAGGGAAATTTTAATTCCCTTTTATTAGTGAATAATAACCATATAATGTTTTTTGGCAGTGGTTGTTATCAGTAGATTTACATATCAGCAAGATGTTGACTGCCCAGTGCCCTATATTGTTATAACCTGTCTTACAGACTGGAAAGCTGAGCTCCAGAATGATGAACTGCCCTCCCTAAGGCCAAGGGCAGGGGCAGAAGCTGACAGAGACCTGGATCTCCTGAGTCTTGGGCACTTTGTTTTCTGGCAACACTAGTCCCTGTAGACCTTCACAGCAAGGGGAGACTTTTTTCTTTAAAATAAAAATTGGCAACTATTCTGTTTCAGAAGCACCCRACTAAAACTATTCAGACCTGCAGTTTACAGTATAGTGAGAGAAGCAAAGGACCTGCACTCTGTGTGCATCCAAGTCATCCTGGAAGACTTTTAAACAAAGCTCTTCACATCTGTGTCGATCCACTCATTCTACTGAAAGATGCCCCAGTATTTATAATACTGGTAAGAGTCCTCAAGGACAGAAGTCCTCCCTGGTTTTTCTTTTCACAATTCCTTTGAAAAACCTAATTTACRATACCACATGACAAAACTGTGCCTTTCATTTTTCCCATCTCCAGTTCTTGAAGCATTTCTAGCACGAAGATCATCAGATGTAATTACAACCAAATGCAAAATCATTACATGTAAGTCAACGCAATGAAATACAAAATAAACATCTACTCAGCAGGAGCGTCCACCAAAAGGAGCAAACTGCCTGACCTTGGGACTGAAAGTCAGAAATTCCAGCCGCTCCTGCCAGTCCCACCACTGCTTTGCGCAAAGTAGCTGAGGTGTTTAACTCTCACTGAACTAGGACATTTGCTTCCACTTCCCTCTCAGGTACTTGCCTGGTCTGTAAAAACTATCATGCACTTAAATTTTGTTCAATTACACGAGTCAGAGTAAAATTTAACTTTCAGTTGGTTGGAACTTTGTGGGTTTGACTTAATGAGATGTATCAGCACCAACACAGCTTTCCCTTTCTTGGGAAATTGCTCCCTCATAGATATCTGAGGTAACAGGGTTTTAATTTAAGGCATACGTATCAATCCGCAAGCCTGTCTCCGTAAAATCTTACTTAAAAAGACAAGCTGCTGAAGAATAATGAGCTGAAGTCTGTCCTTTTTAAAAGTTTCCACAGTAAAATAAGCTCACCTTTAAAAAAATAATAAAAAAATCCCAGAATCCTCTTCACAAATCATATTGGAAATTTAGGGGTGAAGAATTAAATCTCACTGAAAAAAATTTCAGAACCAAGGTTAACACAAAGTAAAATAATTTATGATAAACTTCGAAGTTTTTTTTCCAGAGTTTGAACTATATCATTTTACTAAAAACTGGCTTTTTAATAAACTAAATAGTTGGGTTTCAAGCCACTGGTTCCAAACATCTACAGAAATATTGATGAAAATATCTATAGCTAAGAGATTGTCCATAAAKATTCAATTTGAAAAAATATGTAATTTTCAACAAGACAACATTTACTGTCAAMGTCTTCAACAAAGCCTATTTAAAAGGTAGAGGATCAAGAGTCTTGGTGAATGGTAACAGGCATAAACATAATCAGTGTACAGAAGCTGTCGASACATACTCTGGCTTTATGATCAAAGTCTGCCTTAACGATAACAATCCCAGTAAAACAGACCTCAGGTCAGGATTTTCACAGAGAGATCACAGAAAGTATAGAAACATTCAGGAAATCTATCCCTGCTTCASATAGCCAGAGAGTAAATTTAGATTTTTCCAATCATACTATGTAATAACACATGTCAKCATTAGTCACTGCTTTATGCAAGCTTTGAGTTGAATTTATCAAAAAGGTTCAAGYGGGACATTTCCTTCCATCATATCCCCTATCCCATTCCTTATCTCTTTTCCTTCCTTGCATCCTTTCTTTTAGGAAGGCTGAAGAAGATGCCACATGATGTTTCTTATGGAAAAGTGATGAAACATACCACCTCATCCCTAGGGAGGAGGTGGCAGAAAAACCTTATGATGCTTTTTGAGTTCAGGACATACTTTGTGCTGCCTTTGCTGAAGAYGTCACAAGCATCTCTACAACTTAAAGGATGTCCTTCAGTGCCAGGGCAGTATCGATATCAACTGATTCACACAGAGGAAATAAACCAGAACCACTATCTCTGTTCTTCTGGCCAAGAGCAGATATCTTGACCAAATAGGGTAGGGAGGCAGTGAAATTAAGTTAACAGTGGACTTGAGTTGGTAGGGGTTTTTTGGTTTTTTTCACCCTCTCATTGCCCCAGATATTATAGTGTTATAACAGCTATTGTGCTGTGCACATGAACATCCCAAAAGACATGTTTCCCTGAGCATCCTGGAAAGAGTTGGATCCACGTCCTATTTCTGTTGGGTCGTATTACAAGCTTTACCTTTTTCCTCCCCCTCCCCCCCCCTTTTTTTTTTTTTTTTGAACATCCACTATGCCTTTCCACTTTAGTTGTTATTCTGATCCAGCCCTCCGCTGTCTTGACATTCAGGTGCTCTTCAAAAATCCATCACTGATTTCCTTGTAATCCTTACACAAAATGGACAGTATGCTAAGGAAAACCGCCTTGCAAAGTTGCCAAAAGAGCAATTCCAATCTAATTAGGAGTTCGTACTGCTTCAGTGAAAGCAGCACAAACACTGTTAATATTCACTGCAGCTGCTTTGTCAATAACTCCCAGTGAATCCTCCAATTTATAAGAAAAATCAGGAAACTATTGGATTCTATGACACTGATAGATCTATCAGTATTCATTGCCCCTATCCTCTGCAACACAAGGCACAAATGCCAATAACTCTAACAGTCCCTTAAATGCTGAAGGATCATTATTAAAGTGTGCTTGGCATCCCTGGTCATTAATTATAATCTTGTGCACATATGCAGTGTGATTGCAGGAAATAATCAGCTTTGTCTGCCAAATTGGCAACATTTAGAAACTAATTTGTTATGACATACCATCAAAGATATTTAAACAACAAACCCAAAGCTCTGCTGCACTGCGCACACTGTTAAAATATCAGATCACATCATTAAAAAATAGTTAACATATCCGAGGGGAGGTAATATTTATCCTTGAACCCTGGTTCAAGTGGAATTTCCAGAAAGAACAGTTATATCCTTTCTCCCTCGCAGTTCGCAGGAGAGGAAACTCTCTTCRGAGCGACGGACGGACGGGGGGCAGGGAATGACTTAGATTACACTACAGACTTGCTGTCAGTCAGGAGCTATTAAACAGCCATTGAATAAATGTTTGCCAAGAGCAAAGCTTACCCAGGATTACTGCACTGTTCAGGATGCCTGCAGATTCATTTAGAGACTTTAAACTCATATTTATCTGTCTAATTTCTTTTATAGCCCCTGTTGCCACTCTCATCCACCTAGCGCCCCCCCCGCTTAGCCAGCAGAAGGACGTGAACACCTACAGCCCCCTCCAGTCTTGCAGCTGGGATTGAAGTAAAGGTGTGTTGGGGGGAGGGGAATGTCTCTGCCCCC
This sequence comes from Oceanodroma leucorhoa, assembly GCA_030449065.1. NCBI lineage: Eukaryota > Metazoa > Chordata > Aves > Procellariiformes > Oceanodroma > Oceanodroma leucorhoa. The sequence continues at coordinate 5,337,594 of JASVER010000045.1, read as the reverse complement.
CATCTCAGCTAAAACCGGCAGAAGAGCTTCCCACCGCCTCCCAGCCCGGAGGAAGCTGAGCTCCCCAGCTAACTCCTGGCTGCTAAAATGTTAACCTTCCCCACACCCTCTTCAGTTTCAGCCTGTTCTAATTCCTGTTTACTAGACAGGATTTTTTTTTTCCTTGTTATTTGGTTTCTTCATATTGGCCAGGACAATGACAGTCACTGCAAACCACCTGAAGGAAACAGAGGGACTCCCATAAAACCCCTTTGTGCTGCTGTCTCAGAAGACCAATTCCGGCTCAYGCAGGATGCAAATCCTGCAGAGTTAGGACTTTTCCCTCTGGGCAGCATTCAGTGCCCTCTGAGGAGAACCAGAGAGCTACACTGCAGATTTTCTGCCACAGGCAGTATCAAAGCTGTTGATATTTAAGCTTTGGACCAGCAGAAAAAACACCACCGATGCTGCAGGACTTATGCTAGTCCTAGGAAAGGGCTAGGCTGTGCAACAGGTTGGCATCAGAGAGCTGACAGACTCTGGGCATCCTGATGTCTGTAGGGGTGAGCTCTGAATCTGTGGATTATTCTGCCATGAAACACAGAAGAGAAGGTGCCATTTAGAGAGTACTAGAGTAAGGCGTACAAAATGATGGCAACCAAGTCAGCTTTAAAACTTCCAAGACTCCAGAACAGGAACTTGCAATGGAGGGTATGAGACTATGGAAAATTCAAGGACTTGCCAGACTCACCTCTAAATGAGAGGGAGCAAAACACTTCATCATATTATGTGCATACATCATATGATTTCTTTTCTCAGATCTATGGTCAGAGTATTAAATATGCATCAAAATAAAACCAGAAATTAAATATTGAGCTATGCTTTCATCCAGGAAACAAAACTCTTTTTTTTTTCCCCCATAAATGAACAGAATGATCTAAAAATGGATCTAAATGATCTAAATTGAAMGATGTAAATTGAAATATGGCTATAGTTCTTATTAAGAGAGCTAAATATGATGCTTTTTCCTAGAGTAAGAAGCTGAACTTGCATATTTTTCTGCAGTCTTTTCTGACACTTTTTCCTCTACATGCTGTTTCCTTCAGTGCATTTTATTGCTTATGTCCCCTCCTGTAGCAGGAGTCCATCAGCCCAGTTAAAGCTGAAGATGGAAAATACAAGAACTGACAAGTGCAAAATGCTTAACCGATGTGATTGCTTCTCCATTCTTACAGTAATGACTGTTTACTCTGGGAGACTGTACTTCAACAGAATATTTTGTTTAGTTTATGTGACAATTTCCTACTCTTTTCCCATGTTTTCTGAGAATCCACCATTCTGTATTATTGAAACAGCAGTTAAGAAATCAGTTTTGTGCAAATCCATTTCACCAGATTCTCAATTGCTGTCATCAGCCATTGAACTAACAATAACATCTTTTCTTTTCTTTCTTGTGGTATTTTGTAGCTTGTAACTAATTTAATAACAAAGTCTTTCAAAATGCTTGAAAAGAACTGATAATCTTTTTCCTAAAGTAATTAATGTTACATATGTTTCTTTACCACACATTTGGGTCCCAAGGATACTTCTTGAAATAGGAGGTAATAAATTGATCTCAAATCCATTGTCATGGAAAGATAAGCTGTATCAAAAGGTACATCAGACTATTAATAACTATTATATCAATGGTCTTTAAATGTTTCCATATTTTCAAATAAAAAGAATAGATATGAACTTCTAATTAGCACCTTAAAAATAAAGCAATTATTTTCTACATAACTGTATAGATTTCACTATGGTAATAGCCTTTAACCTTTCAAATGAGTAACTTGTATAGCCTTACCTTTTTTTTTTTCTTTTTTACATTTCCTATCTGATTGTATAGGAATAGATGTGAACAAACTATAGCCCAAACCACCCCAAAACAAGGACATCGGTAAAGCCTATTCTTTGAGTTGTTGCAACATCTCTAGAGATAAAATTTTGAGCTTCCCATTAGGATAAGCATTTAAGTAAAGCTTTACATATAAATGGTATAAGATCACAAAAGTACCACACTGTATGTAGGTTTAATACATGGTTCTTAAAAAAAGCAGATGGAGAGTTCATAAWGCCTTTTAATCAGGGCACATTTTACCTTGAAAAGTTCTATTACAGTGTACTCCATTAAGGCCAACATTTAAATTACATATAATAATATGGCTATAATTATTTTCTTCTTTTTCTTATTTTGATAAAAGTTATTCAGCATTTACATAAAGGCCTAAAACACTGGCCTTGGAAACAATGTCCTTTCAAAGAAACCATTTTAAATTAAATGTCCAATGAACAATGCCTTTACACTGGGAACCAAACCTAACATGRTGCAAATTAACAGAAGGCCAACACAGCGGGAAGTTGAGGTGCTGTCCCTGTAGCCACGCAGGTAACGCGTTGTAAGGACAGTAACCATTGTTTCCTATGTATTTCAGTAGATTCAACTCCAAAGATGAAATGCCTCAAGAGAAAATACAGTAGTGATTTAATCCCGACTAAGACCAGCTCTACTGGGTTAACTTTGACACTTCCTCACGATGTGGAGGGAAGCTCTAAAGGCAGGAATTGCATTGACCTTTATAGCAGAGAAACAGCAAGAGTTCCCCTTCTCAGTGCCAAGCCAAGACAATGCCCCAGTGGAACAGAGTCATTATCAGCGCCTGTAATTCCACTACTGAGTACGAAATGAGAAGGAGGGTGCTCTGAGGAGGCGGAAAGACTGTACGTACAAGGRCAAGCTCCCTAAGTCCCCGTCTCTCTCCTTGCCGAGGCATTACTTCCAATACTTCAATCACTCTTGTCATTATTCTCTGAACGCTCTCCAGTTGTCAGTATCCTCTTGAATTATGGAGAGGAGAACATGCATACAAGGAGTATGCCAGCAGCAGTCACACTAGCACCAAAACCAGAGCTAGCAGAACCTCTCTCATTCTCTTGAAATTTCCCTTTATATTTATTCAAGAAGCTCATTAGCCCTTTTGGCCATGGTGTCTCCTCAGAGCTCACATCTGCCTGATCATCCACAACAAACCCAGATATGCACATTATATCCTCCCATTTCACACACAGGAACTCCTGATTAATATTCTTTTGACTTATGGTTGGAACGGGAAGTATTTAATCACCACCACTTGGCCTGACCACACAGCCGTTCTCCTGCCTAAAAACAGAACAGAAATACTTACTGGAAATGGCAGCCTCTTTATTCTACATTGAGAATTTTTCCACTTAGATTGTGCGATGAAACAGTGCCCCTGTTAAATTTTCCCTTTTCCTAATAATCTCATACCTGATTGCTCCAAGCTCCTAATTCTGTTCTCATTTCCCTTTTTAATTTTCTATAATTCCTACAGTTTACACTAGCTGATTTCCCCATTCCATTTGTTTGCATCTGCTTTCTCTTGTCTAAGCCAGACTGCTTTTTAAATAGGAAAGACTCTTCTCCACTGGGCCTTTGTGGCTTTTGAGGGATCCTGCTGAAAGTTTTTAACTCTTCGTAATTGCCTTTTCTATTTTAATTCTTCTGCTTGGATGACTGGCTCAGAACCATTTTCAGCTTCATTAATAACGGCCCTTTTAAAACAAAAGATAATATTACTGCTGAAACTTTGTTTACACGTGGCATCTGTAGTCAAGTTATGATAACCTACACCAAATCAGTCATTAATTTTTAGTTCTGTGATCATTTTGACTGTCATTATGAGGTCTGGCACAGAATTTCCCATGTTGGATTCAGTTCTTTATGGCATTGCATTCTTCACGTCTTTCCTGCAGACTAAACTCCTTGTGATTTTCCTGTCTTCTTGTTCACATATGCTAGATGTGAAAGGAGCTGGTGACCCATTGGTAGATTATAAACCCATATGGATCAGTTCATCTTGGCCAACTTTCATTGCACCCATCCCTGATAGCACTTGCTTCCGTTCAATTAACAGACCCGTCTCTTGTCACGGCACCCAATTTCTGATCTGGTTCATGCCAGTAAAAAGGAGAAATAATTACAGTGAAGTCAGAAAGGCTACTTTTGTGATAGGTCTTTAGTTTAGCCCTTCAACATACAACAGTTCTTCCAATAAACACTGTTTCCTTTACCTACAGGCATATGTTCCTTGTGTGCCAYTGAATATTCTCTGATGGGAAGGTACAGCACCACTCCTAATTTTACTACTTCTTGTGAATTTGAACTAGGGGCAAGTACGATGTGGTTAGCACAGCATGTGTAATTTGGCACAATGAACTTCTTGGTCTGACATTATGAACAGTTATCACATACATATCAGAACTTGCCCTGCTTAAATAAGGAAGAAAATTAGAACTCAGCATCCCATTCTTTTAATACTGATGCTGCCAGTGACTTACCCTTGGAAAGCTAATACTTATCTAGCAAGTTCATAAGGCTGTTGGGAGAATTATTTACCTGCTACGCTAGAATTAATTATCTGAAGTGCTGCATAATGGATCAGTAATGTTTTCCTCATTGTCATCATCATGAAGTATACTTCATTCGTTTGCTGTAGAAAATAAATATGTTGAAAAAATAAGATTAGCATTATTTACAACCTGTACAACTTTCCAAATTCATAAATAGAAGTCTTTCTTCTCCACAAGCAAAACATTTGGCCAAAGACACATGAAAAATGAAAATGTTTGTTTCTTCCAAATGCTGAAGAGTAGTCAGAGAATGAAAATATAGCATACTCTCCCTATAACTACCAGTACTTTTGTATGGGCTCCAGTAACTAGTTAGTAGAAGTCACACAAAATTAGCTGCTTCATTTCTGTAACATATATAAAATGCTTGTATATTAAAAATCTAGAATTTTAAAAGTCTTTCTTGCTCCAGGAATCCTAATGCCTATTTCTTAGATCCTTGGGGAAATTAGGAAGCTACTATACAAGTTAATGCTGTAATTTATGAGGTTTTTTTAAAGAAACTTTTTTTTCCCCCTAAAGAACTTGGCATATTTTAAACAGAAAATTGTAATAATAATTATGGATATATTGACCTCTTTGTACTCTTAGGCTGGCCACTCAAGTGAAGTAGATTTTAACCAGCTCCCTGTAGGATTGTCAGCTTCCCATGTTTATGTGCCGTGGCACTTCTTGCATTCATCCTGCAAGTTGCCTAATGCTGTCTTAAGATTTGGCTCACTAAAGAAACACTTTCCCAGGTCATTTTGTTACATGCTCTGAAGAACTTAACGAGTATATGACACCTAGCCAACCGCAGGCCTGTCTGTAAAAACACTGCACTTCTCTTTGGGGCTTTATGAGCAGACCTTCTAGCTGTAGCATACCATGATGATGATGGGAGCTCTAGTGCAGAGAAGGTTTCAGGATTTTAACTGCATTGTTTAATTTTTCACTTGATAAAAATGGACGAGCCCCATCTGCAATATAATTTGCACTATTGGTCTCACTGGTGTAGCTCTCTGATGCTGCTGAGACTTTGAATGAGCCAGAAGTCCCTATCCAAAGCTCTTTGATATCAATGAAGAGCTTGAAATCAACTGTCAGGCTTTGGATCAGGTCCCAAAGGTGTGATTTTGAGAAAACTGAAGCGCCATAGGTATACCAGAGTCTCACATAACACAGTGTAATACTACTGTCCTACATTAAACTGTGGTTTGGGAAAAAAAAAAAAAAAAAAAAGGAGACCCTTCTCTGCAAAACAACTATACCTGAGACACAACTGAGCTGCATTCAGTGTAGCTTCATAGATATGGAAAATATCTGGGGCTTTGGCATTATTGTAATGAATAATCAGAGGAAGTTTTGGGGAAATACCTTAACTTTAAATTTCTTACGCAACTTTCCTTTCATTTTAGCTAGGAAACGTTATGTCTCAGCCTATAGCTGGAAATATAGAGAATGAGTTGAAATACAAAAACAAAGAACCAGTTTCTCTGGTTCTGGAGACTCTGGAACCAMGTCCATTTGCTGCAACTTACGCCTCACCTCTAAAGATCTGGCACGTTTTTCCTAGATAAACCAAACCAAAAAGGAAAGATGTGTGTAAATGTGAGAATAGATCATAGATTTGACACTTGTGTCAGTCTAACTGATGCAATTGAGATGTTCTTCCACTGAAATCTTACACTAGGACTGTCAATGTCAGATAAAGAGCTCACATTACTTTCAAGTATAAGAACATAGTTCACAATAAAATACACTTTAGATTGAAAAACTGCACTTATGTCCAGGCTCAACCACACAGAAATCAGTTTCTTAACGCTCTATCTCTGATCTGAATGTCAGTTCTCTACACAAGTTATCCCCATTTAAGTCAATAGATTTACCACAATAAAAGAGAAGTGTCATCCCAGATGCTCCCCTATGTTTATGTATATAAAGACAGAGAAAGAGAGAAAGACTGTATGAATGTACTTTTCTTATCCCCTTTATATCCACTCACTAATATGCAGAGGTATATAATATCTTTCAAATTCATTTTACAATCTTGGCAAACAAGGCAGTTGTCTTGATGCGCAGAGATGTGGAGTTTGCTGCATGCCCTACACATCAAATGTAAAAGACAGCCACAAAACATCTGCAGTCTTACAGGACGTTCAGAATCTTTTTTAAAATAAATATGCCTCCTAACTCAAAAGAAGTAATTTACATACAAATACATTTCCCCAAATATCTCCCTGTTTCGTAAAAGCAAAGGACACAATTATTTCAATGGATGCATTGCTGCATGCCTTATTCATAGCACGATTTACAAAAGTGAAGCTGGAATTTAAAAGCAATCTAGATACACTCGACTATCTACAAAGATAATGAAGTATTATTTTTATTGTTAACACTGCTGCAAAAAATGAGATGTTTGGTGATGCAGACCTTCTATACAAAAAGTCTATAGCTCAGTCATGTAAAACTGGTTCAATTTAAGTAGCACTGACATAACTATTTAGCTGCTTCGATGGTTTTAGTCCTCAAAACGCAGACACATGGAACACCTTGAAATGAATCTTGATGTTTCTTTTTGTTCCTTGGCAGGATTGCTATCTTTTCATGTTCAATGTCAGACATAAAACTTCCCATACCTCTGTCGCTGGTGAGAACGGTAACAAATGATGACAAGCTGATATGAAAGAAATTGTTTCTAGCACTTCAGGACAGTTCACTTGGCTTAATGTCACAACACACATATAGAAAATTCATTATTTACAGCAAGAAAGCAGGTTTTTCACTCCTTAGTGAATGGAAGAGCGCTATGCTTATGTTATAAATAAGAAGTTGTAATCATTATTATCATTAAAGGATGAAATGGCCCTACAAAGAAAACCTGAAGTGATGAAAGGAAGTTTTTAAATGGGATCTCCTGCAGTATCTCTTACTGTTTTGAAAACCTTCCTACACACACACCCCCCCACGCATGTACATACATATATACATGTGTATACCTATACATACGCGTTTATGACACTTGCTAGAAACAATTGTATAGGATCTCAATCCTCTGACAAAACTTCATTACGCTAGGTGTCACACAAACGCAAAACACTTTAATGAGTGCTTGTAACTGAAGCGTAGGGCAAGGCACAGTATATGATTACATACAGACAAACAGGAAAGAGCTAAAAAAATCCACTGTGATAATACTGGTCAGCTTGATGGGCAGAAGTCTCTGCACACCAGCTGCCTAGCTGCTGTTAAGTTTATGCGTAATGTCCTGTCACAATAAAGTTTTAAGAGAGGAATTAAAGAAGAATAAAATAGTCCTGCAAATGTCTAAGAAGAACTCTTCTCCAGCATGATATTAAATTAGCATGAAGTGCCTTCCATACACCAGCCCTTTAAAAAATAGAAACTGTCTTCGTCTACTTACAACTCTCATGTAAGCATAGAATACCATTCAACCTCAGACAACCATTTTTAATAGAAGTAGTATGATGCTGAACACCTATAAAATTAAATGCTGAATACCAACAAAGACAGCAAAATGGCAACATATCACAGAACTGACAATGCCAGGTCCTTACTGCTGATAATTCTGATGATGCTGAACCTGCTGTTTATAAATAAGTCGTTATCTTTTCACTGACTTATGCCTTGATGATGCTTAACAACTGATTCATGAAATCTGTCATTGGTAATACTTGGGGGAGATCCTCACACAAGGGTAAAAGGAAACACCATTTCTGTTTGGAACGGTCTTGAGATACTGCCACAAAGATATCACAGCAAAACATCACTCCTCTCTTCCGAGGAACAGGACATTCCTCTGGGAAAGGATTTAGTAAGCAGTAACAAGAGGACTTTGTGAAGTGACTTCGTGTGATAGTGTTTGTTTAGAAAGAAAAACTTAAAAGAAAAAGGGACTGGTGAGTCTCTCGGTTCAGCTCATGTTGAGCAAAAGGAAGTGCCAAGTTCAGACTATGACCAACAAAGCAGCTCGCAGCAGAAGTCAAATACACGTATTAAGAAGGCAGAGAAAGGCTAGGACAAGCTTTTACTGCTGACTGGATCAGGGAAGGAGGGCCACATCAGCTATGCTTTACTATTAAACACACATCACCGGGAGCTCAAAAGCAGCCTCACTGCAGTGTGCCAGAGGGTGAACAGCTGAGCTGGGACACATCAGGCATTGAGTGAGCAACCAGAGAGCAGGACACTAATTCACTGCATGAGCTGCTGTCCTGCCACTCCTCTCTGCCCAATAATCAAGAGTCCTTGAAAACACTTCTAACTTCATCCACTCTTCACTCACACTGAGCTTCAAAAATTGCCTTTGGTCAAGGCTGGTTTTCAGGGCAGACAAATCTAGAACTCCTTGSTGGCATCCGCAATGCACAAACCACCTCTCCACCAGTATGCATGGGTGGCTTCCTGAGGTATCCAACAAAAAGTTTACCCTATATTTCTTCCTAGCCTCACCTTTGGAAACAGCTGGATCACTTCAGCCAACGCTTTCCAAGAGTTCGAGCTTAAGGGAGACAGCTGGAGCAGACAGCTTCTGCTCAAGCAGTTTGGGTTTGGCAAAGCTGCGAGCAGCTGAAAACAGGTCACTTCTACACTCACTTCTTTGGCACTGCTCCTGTTCCCAGCTCAAGCAGGCATCATCCACATATAGCTCATGCTCACAGCACTCATCCTTTCCTGCTCATTTGATAAAAAACAAGAGTAATGAACGAGCTAGAAAGCAGTGGGCAGATGTGAACATCAGTTTGAAATGCAGCTCATAAGAAATGAAAACATGTATTTACAAGTCAAATACCTTAAATGGAAGCACAAAAACTTTTGAGTTCTGTTTAAATATGGGGAGATTTCACTACACTGATCAGCTAACCTATGCCTGGACTTCTGTATCATAAGGCTCCTATCTAATCCCATTAATTTCTATTTGTTCCTTTTGCTAATATTGGCCTTTTTCATCTCTCTTCATCTGGAAGCACCAGCCCTCCCAATACCTTTAACCACCCTCATTGCACTTTCATTGAAATCAATGGGGCTTTGCAAATTACCATTGTACAGCTGACTCCATTATGGCCATTACAGATTTAAAAACATGATGACAAGAAGCTAATCTGTACGCACAACTCCCTCTCTTCTGCTGTAAATAACTCAGCCATATAATTTTTTAAATACTGAAGTGCCTAAATTATAGACTAACAATATGCAAAATTTCATCTTCAAATAAGTCTACGGGGTTTTTTGTAGCTAAGATAATACAGTACTTTTCACAGACTCAGCTAAACTGTGATAGCTTTTGTTTGTTTTGTCTTGTTTCTTGTTTAAAAATGGATAAAGGCATGCCGGGCCAATTTAATTTAAGTAGGATGTTCAGAGACTAAGAAGTGAAGTGGCAGAGTTTCAGTTCTATATAACGTTAATAGTAGAATTAACAATCCAGCGTCCCTGCACAGCCTTCAAAACAGGGTCTGACAAACTCCTAATCACATTAAAAACTCAGTTTCCCCTCATTAGTACCACGCCTGTGCCAGCAAGGAAGGAAACAGCAGAGTTGGCTGCTCCTTGGATGTCACCCAGCAGAGGCTGGTTTCACCATGGGAGGCCTCCAAGGTGCCAGACTAACCTCCAGACCTTCTTCAAGGACCTTCCTCCAGGCAATACAGCCGAGATGATGAAGGAAGAGCGCAGCACCCTGTGGCTATCTGACCCCACCTCATGAAGCCTCAGGAGCTGTAAATGCCTTGAGCTCATGCTATTCTTCCAGCTGTACTTTCCAAGCTCTTCAGTGCTGAGCCACAGCAAGCAGATGCCAACACAACAAAGGGTAAATGAAACCCCACAKCTGCTGTGCCCTGTGCCAGTGATTTCAGGGACTTCCTAATGCCAACAGTCTATGGCAGAGTTTTCATTTCTGCCCTGGAGCTGGTGGAAAGAAGTGAAGAGGAGGACAAAATGCAAGTGAAACATGAGGACAGGGGAAGGTGTGGGAGCACAGACAAGATGCTGTACCCTCTTTTGTGGCTATTCAGCAGAGAGCTGAAAGAAACACAGTGGAGTCTGAAGCTGGGAGAGCCAAATCCATCTGATGGCAGAAAAATAGGAGAAATCCCAGAGCTGGCTCCTCCTGGCACAGTGAGCCTTGCATTGCCATCTCTAAAGCCACACAAAGCAGCAGTGTGCTGGCAGGGGACAGCAGCACCGCCAGCCCCCGAGGTGGCTCTTCTTCTTTTCAGGGGCTGTGGGCACCAAGGACACATCCATCAGGTCCCAGGTCCAGTGAGGGGCCTCGTGACATGCCTCGTGAGACCGCTCTCACCTGGCCAGCAAGACCCTCCCATGAGCAGCAAGACAAGATGCTGCGGAAGGAGTAAAGCGGTTTTCCCCAAATAACTTTCCTCCTCCTGTGGCTGGGGATGATTTAGCCCATTGTGCGATCTCCGCCACTGTATAATTTATATTCACTGGGGTGCCAGAACTGCACAGTCTCCTCTAAATATAAGCAATTAACTCCCATTAGCATTAGTGGGAATCACTCAGGAGACTATCCCCCATTATTGATTATCTAGTTTTTGTACCAACTCAAAAAATGTACAAAGAAAAGAAAATCACATAGTTAGTGGCTTTGGCTAAGTTAAGGCAGGCAAATTAGATTCATTATCATTCTTGAGCTAAACAGTGGGGCTTATTAGAATGTGGTTCATTTACATACTTTGATCTGATGGGTGTAGATACCCAATTATACAGCAGCCAGCAACTTATTTTTGATGTTTTTTATTAATTAATATTCAGTATTATAATTAAATGCACAGGCTGCTCTTCTGCAAATTCTTTTTTTGTTGTTGTTGTTGTTTCTAAACCAACAATAACTTAAAAAACATACCTGTGAAGTACATGATCAGCAACAGATTCCTTCACAATGCACAGAAATGTACACCATCATTTATAACAAGTGTGGCCCACAGCTTTGCCTGAGGCCCTGTTACTCCTCAACCCATCCTTAGCAGCTAGCAATGCCCCTGGTGTTAAACCTGATATCCGAAATTTGCTCCTTTAGGATTATCTATACCTTTAAGTAATAGAATGGTTTATATATATTCATGCTCTCTTTAATGTAAATATCTTATTTTGATATAGTTATTTTTAACAAAATCAGTCATTGATGTGACTGGCAGATCTTGGTAGTTCATACAAAACAAAACAAAAAAATTAGTATATCTTAATGCAAAATTTTGAAATCTATTTTGAAGAGGGAAAAAACAGGACTAGTTGTACTCTGTTCTCCACATTTTTAAATGAAAATCTTATGTAAACATAAACACAGTAAGAAAAAGGAGATAAATGTAGTACAAAAATCTCACATAGACACACACATAGTTTATATAAATAACAAAGAAGGCCATATTGTGTTCTTTGTGTGGCCTCAAGAAATAGAAGGACTAATTTCTGCTTTTATCTGCACGGCTCTGCTCCCACAAGAAGGTAAGCACTGTGCTCCCAATCCAGGAAAGCACTTGCATGCATGCTTAATATGAAGCATACGCCTTCAGTGTCTCTTGTGACACACTGTTTTAAAGAGAAGCACAGGGTATACATTTTGATGAAAAGCAGAGTGCTCAGCAGATGACAAAGTTACGTCCTCTCAGCAGTCAGTAAGGTGTGACAGATTCATGATGGTGAACGTGAGAGCAGAATTCAGCCTTATGAAAATCCATGGACATACTGAAGATTAAAATTAGGTACCACACACAAAAACAGAGGCAGGACTTGGCTCAGAATTTCCACATTATTTATGATACTATTTACCATAGTTGTGATGGCAACTATATGTATGTGCAGATTTTGAGAGCGCCTCAACGTGACCCAATGTGATACAGTAGTGGCTACAGATTTTAGAAGACGTTCAAGTTATGCACCGACCTGCATCTGTCAGAGGTCTCTTGGTCTGAGTAGCTCAGAAGCCTCTGCAAAGCAGGCATTTCTGCAGGAAAAGGCATATCCATCCTGTTAAAACTCCAGGAATTGCCTGCTGATTAGGTTATGAAATAAACCAGCCTTGAGGGGTGGCATTATGTACATATCACTATAAAGGAAATAATAGTAGAATAAATACAGCAACAAAGCTCACTAAGCCTTCAAATACAGTGAACTTTTTTCCTGAGCAGACAGTGCCAAGCAAGCTGAAAAATTAATTTACTATCTGTTACCATTTTTGTTATGATTGGTATCTTTACAAGTCTGAGTCATTAGCATGCGAGTTTACAATTATCCTCTGAGCCTTGTAATGTCCTGTCATTTACCTCCAGGGATTTATGTCAGAATCCAACTCGGTTCATAAGTGATCTTCCAGTAGGACAGAATGACAGCACCATTATAGCTCCCTCCAGCAGATGATGGTAATGATATTATTATTCCCCTGATCAGCTTGGTGATGATTGTTTGAACTTTATCAGTATTAATAGAGAAAATAATAAAGTTATTAATATTTGAAAGCTCTCTGTATTGTGTTTAGTATCATATTATTGCTACATTTTATGGCAAGTACTTTGACATTTCAGTGAATTTCCATTTACAGTATTACCATATAATCTACTCATTTTATAATTGCTTCTGGATACTTGTAAGGTTTAATTTCTGATATTTCCTCTCAATAAAGGGACCTGCATATGAAATTGATATACAATTATCCTCACAAATTTGCATTGTGAGCCTAGAGTTGGGGGGGCTTAAAATAGCCAAAAATATTCTGTATGGCTACTGGACCAAATAAGGCCTTACTGGCTTCTAGGGTTTCACAGTCACCAAGATTGCTTCTAGTTCTACAGCAGAAGTATCCTCTCTATCATACCTATTTAAAATATCCATGCTATCCACATAAAAGGACAAAAGCTGCTGAGCAACCCAGACTGACAATTTCAGAAGGAGCCTCAATATGGAGAAGAACATGTCAAACAATCTCCCCACCCTAGAAAAGAGTCAGGAAGACAGAAGACTACACACGCTTTCCACCTAGGAAAAGGTAGGATGCATAATGATTGGGTTGGGATGGGGCCATGCCATGTGGACATAACCTGAAACTAACTGATGGAGATAAAGAAGCCAGCTGACAAAGAGTTGTGAAATGAGTTTTCTGAATTTGGTCTTTGCAAGGGACTGGGGCAGGAAGAAATGCAGAAAGGGGTAATATAGATGGACTTACTAAAGCTGTAGCTCATGGGTTTGTGTGGAAGACAGGAAAGGTACAGAGCATATGAACCAGAATTTGTACTTCATTTCTGGCTTGACATTATTTTTGAAAGCATTCTAGCAAACACTTGCCCTGTGCCGTGCTAACTTCTTCAGATCGGTGTAGATGTTCCTGCAGCAGCACAGATTTCATTCTAATATCTGCACAGAACTCTGAGTTTCCTAAATTCTTCTTGCAACAACTTGCACTAAGTTAATAAAGCTACAATTTTGTAGAGTTACAAGACCATATGTTCTGACTGCTCAAACCCATTTTTCTAAAGGGAAACGCATATAAGAAAGCTCTGACATTAAGGAAAACGCAAACAGTAGTCTGCCACCTCCTTAGTTTTGTGAGGCATCAAAAAGGCAACAAAGTTGGTAACAGTAGAGGCAACAACTATTTCTCATTTTGAGGCTTAGCTTAAGCTAGTTTATTTGCTTTATTCTCTCCRGTTCCAGAGCAGCAATATATTAACACCTTGTAAATCAATGTCAGACACATTATGTGATAGGTCCTTTATGAAATGTTTATAGTACTATATGATACTGAGCGAGATGCACTCTTAAAAACTACCTCTAATATTTCATAGAATCGTATTCTCAGCAGCTCTCGTGAGAGCTACTCCCCAGCCTTCATGAGGTGCTAGGAGGGATGGCCGAACTAAAGGGGAAGGTGTTTAAACAATAGCCAGTTCACTAGATGATTYGTGGCATAGCCATAGCTCTTGGGAGCCCTGATCACCCATGATGCCCTGTAGAGATGCTTTTAAACAGAAAAGACAAATGGTGTTTATAAGAAGGACAAGCTTTTTAAACAGTGCCCGGACCCAGACATCTATTTCAGATGAAGGGCTAAATCCCAACACTCAAAAAAAAATTGTTTGAAGTTTTGCTATTAAAATTCTGACTGTATAAGACATGAGATGAAGGGATCTGGTCTAAGGATCTACTATCCAAATGGACAGAATACACTTGCATTTTGAAGAAGACTCAGTTACCAGATATGGTATTGAACGTTAAAAACACAGAAGCTTTCAGATAAGATACTACTTCTCTCCCATGCTTGTACTTACTCACCTACCAGCACATAGAAATGCTGACACCCAAGATCACAGCATTTCCTGTTTTCAGCCAGTTCCCAGCACAGACCTCGCTTGAACRTCATTCGTTCCAGTTTCATCCCAGCCTTCAACTTGGCCACAGATTTGCATCTTTCTTTGCAATCTCCTAGAGCAGGAAGCGTTGACATTCCCCATGAACTTAGTGAGCAGTGCTAAGAGCAGTCTCATTAGCCCAGGATCTCATGTAGTTCTCAAGAGCTCCTGCCTGTACCAGGTCTGAATTTGTGCCAATGTCTGATTGCAGTAGAAGTAACATTAAAGGAAACCCTTAGGCTAGTCGGCTGTCTTACAATTGTATTAGYCTCACTGTCTTTGTCAGGCTTGTTCTCTATGGAATTGCATATCCACTTAAGGTTATGAATTTGATTTATCTTCAAGATTTGAGGTGAGTTTCAATCCTTGTGGGAGCAAAAGAACAATAGCATGGAGCAGAAGAAGATACAGGGAAGATATATCTGTGCGTGAATTTACCACACACGGCTTTGTCAAGGCACTTCAGTCCTGATTTGCAGACCTTTGCAATACACATTTCTTGTGTAGGGACGACTAAATTAGTTCTTATTTACATCATTGTGGGGAGCATGAAAAAATACTGATCTGAGCCAAGAAAACAAACACATATTTGAACTGAGGTGTCAGGAGGCACAGATGTATTGCGCCACCTGCACTACTTGTGCGATGCTCCTTCCAGTCAATTCTACAGCACATTCACTTTGAGCTAACTTGCGTGGCGTTAAATTACAGTTGTATTGATTTTTCACAGCATTAATTTCATGGTGACGCTTTAAATTGCTTAAGGCTCTATCCAGAGTAGTGCTGAACTTGGGACAAAAAAAGAATGGAGGCATTTTTAGTGAATCAAAAGAGGTCACCATGAGATAYCATGTAAGCTGCTTCCGTTCAGTACAGTGTACCACAGGCTGCATTTTATCATGGGTCTCATGGAAGCAGCTACCCCAGAACTGGAGAACTGTCTTTTACAGCAGATTTCAATGCACTGTTTATTGTAAACCTGGAATTCACTTTAAAGTTATTTCCAACTGACATTCACAAGTATAACTTGTGAAGACACTTTACATCTTATTGATGTCCTCAGACCACTTGGCAAAGAGCCATGAAGTTTCCCAGTTGCAGGTTCACAATATACAATCTGCACCTGATTTCTAGATAATACGAAATASTATATCCAGCTACAATGTAGTTCATATGGATGTTCCACTTCACTGCGACAGACCTAAATCTTGCATTCCTCAAATCAGTGGGAGTTTTCCTTAAGGAAGAAATGAAAGATTAGGGCTGCAGAAAACACAAAGTCAGTAATTTGGCAGCCTGATTTTATAATAATCTTTGTCTAATGATTATTTAATATTGTACTAGGCTATTTAAAAGAATATTCTACAAAGTGTTGGAGCTTCCTTTTCAAAGCTTGTATAAAATGTGCTTTGTAATTAGTAGCTTTTACATATGTAATGTGTGTGAGAGAATATCAGTATTCCGTAAAAGCTGCTGTCAGTATAAGTTATATGGAGAAGCACAAAATAATATGAATACTTTCTAGCTAAAATACTTTGTTTAATATAGATTCGCTAGATTTTGCAGAAGCTCCACCTGGGAAACTTAAATTCTTTTTTTTTCCTTTAAATTCTGTTATAACTAAATGAGTTAGGATATGACCATAAATGACCTGAGCACTAGGGGAATATATTAAAATTTACTTTTAAGTACTTCAAAGCATTTCACTTTATTCACGTATAGATACTGGAATTATTCACAGAGCTTGTTACTATAGCTCTGGAAATTACTCACCAGTGTAAATGGTCATAAAAATATTATATTTACAGTAGGTGTCAATTCAGTAAATTCCACTGACTGCTAACACCACTAACTCTAACTGAGCTTAGAATATGGCCCGTTCCTTAAAAAGATCTGGTGCAACCAGTACTCATTCACTGTGCATCACAAGGGTAAACACCTGTTTTTTGAAGGTTTTACCTTTGTTAAAAATAATAAAACAAAAGCGAGCTTTCCTAGCATGTACAGCGTGYCCAGGAGCAGCAGAGGGCACTCACACTCTATGGTACACAGCTTGGGCTGCTCTGCAGCATGTTTGCATTTTCTGCAGCACTGTCAAGAGCTGTCAAGCCCTGTGCAAGCACAACTCTCCCCTCTGTTTCAAGAAAATTCCACAGAAATTTTATTCTAATTCCCTCTGAATTCTTGGTGTACTTAGGAAGAAAGCTAAAGAAAAAAAACCACCACAATTTCCTTGCTCAGACCTAGGAAACCTTCACATACATGTGCTAAGGTTCTCAGGGCCAAATCATGTGGGTCTAAATCATGCAGCAAAAGGTACCAATTCTTGAAGAGCTCCCCAACAGACAGAGGGAGCAGGATTTGGCCATTAGGCAACAAAGAAGCAAGGAACAAAAAATGTTTCTTAAATTGCCTAAAGCTGAGGCAATAAATTTTTTTAAGCCAGCAGTAACATCAGCATCAGTTGATACATGACCCTGACATGCTGCTACTAAAATCGTTAATATTAAAAGAATATCTAAATTAATGTGTCTTGTTTTCCCTAATGTTGTGTGATGGCTTGATTTCTCCCTTCACAAAGGAGTTTTCTCAGCATATTCCCTTTCTGACCTAGATAAAATAATTTCTTATTCTTCATCTACTTCTGTAAGGTAATGGCATGGTGAAGAATGTGATGTGTGCTACAGATGGTACTGAAAGAATCCAAGAATCTAAAAATACAGTAAGTTTTACAGGAGAGGTTTTGTAAGGTGGCTGTCTCCTCCTTGACATCACTATTCAGCTGGCTATTGGAATGGGACTAATTTAATTAAGAGAACAGCTCAGATAAAACATTTTTGTCAGATTCTCCAAGTCCTATTCACCTTGCTTGAGAACTCAAGCAAGTCTTCTCTTAAGCAGTCCACTGTAAGACACCTCCCGTCATGCCAGCTTAGCTGAGCATAGCAAMAATAGGAGCAATTGGCACAAAGAAAACTACTGAAGTTAATGTAAAGATTATCATATTATTTTTCCAATGGTGACCCAATGGTCAAGGCAATTGCTGGCAAGAAATTGTTCACTGCAGTCTTGATCTTTCACTCCTCAAAAGCTCCAGGTGAGTTTTATTTGCAGTATTTGGTCCTGAAACTCTCACAGCTTGCCACTAGCTCATTTCACTCCTCTGCTTTCCAAAGCATCTGAAGCAAAAGCAGCTATTTCGAAGCAATAAACATCAATTGTGGGGTTTTTTTTGCAGTGATCACTGCTATTGGGTTTGGGTTTTTGTGAGAAACATAAGCAGAATGGTGAGACCATAATACAGTTAAAATACAAGCCAGGTTGTTAATTTGACTGTGCTCCAATCTCTCCTAGCATGAAACTTGATTTCCTAATAAAAAATTTCTGTGTCTGGTTTCAGTAAGTAATTGAATACTGCAAATCCACCTTGCATTTTAAAAATAATAGTGTATTTTTAAGGAAAGAGAAAAAGCTGAAGAAGATGGTTTTGTGGCTAAACAATACATTCTTCAGATCCCAAACAGAACCGCTGTATTCAGTAAATGCTGGGGAGGTGGGTGACAGGGAAAGACGGGGGAAGAAAGGGAGCCAAGAAGAAGAGGGTTAATAGAAGTTTTTCAATCTAACATTCTCAAAGAAAACTCATAAACAACAACAAAAAAGCTTCTATCTGACCAAGGAAGAAGAGTGTTAGAAGGATGTAATGCAATCCCTGCAGCATTTCAAACTCTACTTCAAATCCAGGTCTTTTTCCACATAGCATGTTCATTGCTTGCAGCAAAAATGGGTTCTTTTAAAAAGTCCCTTTATCATCATAGAACCAGCAGTTTCAGATTTCATACTTGTGATCTCAATAGCTTGCAGGAATTTATATTCAGAACACAACTTTGGTGTATAAAACTGGGGAAAAATGTCAGACAACGTATTTGTGTATCGCCCAGCAATCTGAGAGGGGACTGGTACATTTTAGCTGTCCCAACATTGTTTTTCAGACTTTAGAAAAAAAGGGGAAGACTCAAAAAAAAAAAAAATTGCTTTGTATATTGTTTGAGAAGTAGAAAGGATGGGTCACCATTAACTGACTGTTTACTGCTTTATTGTTGAGTGACTGTTTCCTAAGGAAATGTGCTGTCTGCAATCTTTCAGATTCACCTGTTAAAGCCTTCAGTGAAGAAATCACTGGTTTAATATACCTAAGTGTGTGTGTGTACAAACACTCACACTACTCATTTACCCTGGTTAACACTCCTAATTATACTTTCACCTGAGATTTAGATTTCCTTGGTTTGATAAATTATAAGGTAGTCTGCTCAAAAGTCAGTCTTCCTCAGGCACGAACTTTTGTGCGGTCACGTCTACAGAGGGTTAGTGACACTCTAAAATACGCACAATGTTCTTGGTACTTTGCAGGATTAGCTCAGAATGTTCTTCTCATTCAAGACTCTTTAAAAGTCGTGATGCCACCTTTTGCCTTCTTTTCTGTACAACGTATTTCAAGAAGAGACACATGACAGAGTGTTCAAGCCTTAGTGTTTCTTTTCTAGAAAGAGCACAATATTGGCTTACAGCAAGACATCTTTATATCCCCTAAGCAGATATGAAAATCCTCCAGGGCTTTGGTAAGTGCATATTAATAAAAACAAATATGAACCCAGATTTCCATTCCTGTTTTTTTTTTTCTTAGTCAGGCCTGCAGCCAATCTAGTATAAAAATCCCTGGGAAAAATGCACAAGTGTGACCAAAGGCGGGTGTTGGGCACACCATACACCTGAACCCACAATGTAATCTTAAAGAGGAGCCCCGAGTCTGCAGTCAGATGGCCAGAAGAGACACTTCGAATCACAGAGAGCTCCAGGAAAGCAATGAGATCTCCTTCAACGAAAATACTTCCACCCACGTGAATCCCGCTCTTGGATGTTTCTCACTGGAACATTGACTTTTTCAAGATGGCACAGGAGCTAACTTAACTTGAATTTCCTGGCTTTTGAGAGATTATAGGCATTATTTACTCTTTCTTTTTTTACCTACCACATTTTTAATTAAATTAAATTCCCCATGCATGGTTAGCTATAACGTGCATATTACTTACCTGCATCTTCAGATCTTTTATAGTCCCGTGGGTAAATCCATAATTAGTTGGTTTTGTAAAATGCATATTATTTACTTGACAGGCCAGAATGGCTCTAGAGGAACTGTCCTCATGTCTTGGTTAAGTGCATAATTAGGCAGGTTTTTAAAACCTATATTATGTTCCCCACATTGAAGCCATTGCACTCCATTTGTTAAATATTCATTCTTTTTTTAAAAAAAATATGTATTATTTACTCAATCGGCCAGGACAGCATGTAATTATGTATTTAGGACGTGTGCAATGCATAATAAAAAATACTCATGAAAATGTATGGAAAAAATTACTTTGCACTATTAGGGCTTTTTTAAGCTACCATGTCCTCACCACTTCCACCATTTCCTCTCAAAATATCAAGTATGTTCAGCAGAACAACTATTCCATGAAAAAAGTGTTCAACCAAGCACTACTTAATGGGATACTTATACATTTACCTAAACTTTCAGACTAATTTCATATATAAAGGTAGTATTTGTGCTATTTTCCAAGGACAAATATTTAATAACATTAGAGTAAAACTTTATTTTATATTCCTACTCCCTTAGTCCTTTGGGACAGATTCTTACTAGCATAAATGCATGTTGTTCCACTGAAGAAGATAGCAGCATGTTAATCAGCAAAGTAGATGGTCTGAATCACTGTGTCCTAGAAATCATGCACTATTACCTTCCAGCAGATATTTCAAAGTGTAAAGGTTAAGAGATTGACAAGTGCCTGTGAGTATGTTCATATTATTGCAACGGAGACCTTTCAGAGTGACCGTTCCCCATGAAAAGAACCCTGCAGAAAGCCAATGTATCATTTTCATGTGACTGAGGTCTTCTGGGGGATACAGGTTGTGCACAGGTTTTGAGGACTCTGAACAGGGATGCTCATCACACAGTTTCATTAGTGACAGACCACAAGCTTGAAGTAGTAATTCACACAGCAGTAATTCCAGACAACTGCCCACGTATGATTCACCCTGAGTCTATTAAACATCTGGACRCAGACTGTGCATTGCTACATATTATGGACCAGATTCATACAGGTACTGAAACACCAGTTCCTATTGATTTTACTAAGTGAGATACCCAGGTAACTGAAGAGCTGTGCCCTTGTGCATTTGGACTCTCAGTCTACCAACAGAGCCTTTATGAAGCTGAAGTTATTGGACATCATGGTATCAACAGCATGATGAAATCTGGAGAAGATTTGAAACTATCGACAAAGGTTTAATGTTAAACAATCAGAGCCGAGTTCAACCTCCCTGATCTTATATCATGCTTAGTGCTGCTAAACTGAATGAGAATGATGTGATGGTTAGTAACTTGCAATGTGACAGCTGTTCGGAAAGTGTGATTCACATCAGCTTCTTCTTGAGTAGAAAAGGCATCCTCCTAAGTATCTGGTGTTCATTTACTGGGGGCAGTTAAATAAGAATTCATCACCCCTCCCCTCCTATTCACTCTCATCTCCCAGTCTTTCCCCGCAGCACTGCTATTCCACCCATTTCAGACAACACACCGAGACATCTCTATAGCTCCTCAGCCCATGTCCAGGCATAGAGTGAGACAGAAGCTATAACGCAATGCCTTGAAGAGCAGGTACCTCCTCCAAATCACAGCTCAAAACTAAAAGCAACCAAAACAACAACATGTCCCGTCACATGGCCCAGGTCAACAAGAAAGCACCAGCTCCCCTCAAAACCTCATTCATGCTCATTTGAGTTCACTCYTTCCCCTGAGTACTGCACCAAGGCCAAGCCACACACCAAAAGCATGATGTATTGCATAAGGAACTTGCCATAAGTAGAATATGACTCCTTTCTGGAATCTGCTCAGGTTGCGGGCACACAATCAAATGCAATCAAGGCACAGCAGCTAAACAAGTTAGCACCTGTCAGCTGGGCCTCTAAATCTACCTCTGGAAGCGCCTTTATGTTCCACCCAGAAGCGTATTATGGAAAGGGCCATGCAGTGAAAGATGCTGCCTTCACCCCTGGTTTGTTTGGCTGTTCACCACCCCTCTGCTGCAGGTTGCCACCTTCACATTTCAGCTGGCAAATCCAAATCTGTGAGTGCTTTCATTTGCTTAACTGAAAAAAAAGAGGAAAAAAAAAATCAGATGGCATAGTTAAAACAGATCTCAAAACTAAGTTGGCTGCACTAGCACTAAAGTGCAGAAGGACTGATTGAATGTTTTTTCTCCTCAGACAGCTGGTTAAGCTGGTTAGGGTGATAACCTCAGGGACATTAGTAGTAACAAATAGTTGGGAGGAAATTAAGCTGCTTTTGCAGCACTCCTCTGGAATAGCTCCAGCCCACCCTGGCTGCAAAGGAAAACATGCTACCTTAAATCCCAGTGGAAAGGATCTCAATTTCAGTCGGTATTCTCAATAAATATGAAAAAGAATGTGCAAAGCAAAACCAGACACGTTCCTTAAACAAAGACTATGATTAATTTTAAACTATGTTGTCCAATCATATTGATCATTATAGCCACTTACATTTACTATAAATCTACTAGAGTTTTCCTGTTTTGTTTCTTTACTTCAATATAAAAACAAGAACTCTCTCCCACAGTCGGCTAGATATTTCCTGAAATAACACGAGTAGTGGCTATTTTACCCAGCAGGTTCCTTTATCACCACGGAGCAGGAAAGTTGACAGGCTTTGTGTCTGAAATGTAATTAGCTTGTGGGAGTACGGTCATAATGAAAGTAAAATTTACATTGTTGCAGGCGTGTGATTGTTTGCTCTTTCAAACAGGAGTAAAAAGTGAATTCTGAGGCATGTATTTTGGGGGCTTATTCAATCAATACTCTCAGACTTCCTGTACGTCTGTTGAGGGGAAGGGAGGCAACTRGAGGTTTAGATCAGGTTTCTCTGTGAAAGCTTTTAAGACCTCAAAAGAAGAAATGAATGATGAAAAATGACTAACACCATTGGGCCTGAGTCCCATTTCAGTCCCATTCAGGATTCACCCAGATTAACAGAGGAGAAGCTCTGCCTTAGAAGCAGATGTAGAGGTTTATAAACTCCTTTAAAGCACAAAAAGTAGCTACCCTTCTTCATTAAAAAGCAAAAGGTTTAATTTTCTAAGCTAAATTCTCTCAGCAAATACATTTGTAGAGCAAGCCTCAAACACACTGAAATGAAACACACTTTGACCCTCTTCTATTCATTTCTGAAAGGCTGAAACACAAGAAAACAGAGCATTTAGGACACAATTAGGCCATGATCTCCTGTTGGTCCAGGGGAGGAAAAAAAAAAAAGGAAAAAAAAATTGAAATAAAAAGAAAAAAGAAAGAGCAGTTTGTTCCAGGGAACTGTAGTTTGCTCTGTAAACACTTACAGCTCCATGTGACAGATCCAACACTTACCAATCCGTGTTGGGGCATGATATATATCAACAGCAGTYAAGTCCTGCCTCCCAGATCCGTGGGATCTTTCTTTTCTAGATGCTTTTGAACTTGTTGGCCCCTACAAAATTCCCAGGAAAACAAATATCCTTTTCTCAAACCAAGTATTTTGTAATGAGGTTTTCCATCTRTTGATAGCCTCTTTCCAGAAAAAGGAGGGGAAGTAGGAAATTCTCCTTCATTCATATAACCTCTTAGCAGGAATAAAATAATATACTGCAACAACAGCAGTTTTAGGAACTGCATGGAGATATACAGAATCATGTGGTGGGAAGGGACCCTGAGACATAAAGGTCATTTTCCCTTTGAAAGCAAATGACATCCTTTCTACCAGATGTTTGTCTACCCAGTTCCAAGCAAGACACAGTAAAAGAGACTCCGGCAACCTACTCCAGTGATGTTATAACCTCCCTGACCAGGAAGGCTGTTTTAAAATCCAGCCTGAATCTTGCTGGTTTCAGTTCAGTCCCATTGCGTTGGCCACCACGGACAGGGAGAGCAGACTTTTACATATGTGAAAAGATCATACTYCCTTCCAGACATCAGTGCCTCAGGCTCAGTAACCGATTTCTTTTAACCRTTGTGGGCCACATTTTATGGGGTTCTGATTATCCTCTTTGTTCTCCTCTAAACTGTGTCCAACTGGTCCAAATCTTTCCCAAATTACATTACCCCGAATAGGATGAAAGGCTCCAGCTGGGACCTTATGAGAAATGAGAAATCAATGCAACTTCTTGCAAATGTTCCCCAAGAGCTGTTACCCAGGCACTATAACTAAAGAGGGGTATAAACAAGGTTCTTTCTACAAAATACTGTGTTAGAGAAGTTGCGGTGTTGTCCCAAAAAACAACAGTGGACTGAACAATGGTCCTTACTAGAGTGACACAACTGGCACTGACATGACTCCCATCATGTTCTCACATTCCCCGCTCCCCGTTTCCTACCACCAGCAACAATATAACCAGCGCAAAGGGAAGAGGAATGCACCTTTTCATTTCTGTGTATCTAGGTGTCCTGGCCTTGTCCAGTAAGAAGTGGGTCAAAGCATTAGAGTCTGTTTTGATGCAAGAGAAGTCTAAGTTAAGCAGAAGTGAATCTGTCTTTAATAGTGCTTTGGTGCAGCAAATAAACAAAAAAAAAAACTTGTTATAGACAAATCAGCAACAAATTTAGGAAAAGTTAATAACTACTATTTAGCCAAGAAGATACAAATACTGTATCTGCATCCCTGTTCTCTGCATTGATGCTGATTTGATTTTAATATCATGTTACCTGCTGGGAACGATGTTATCATTGGGCCAGTTAGTTTTAAATAGAAAAAAAGCAATCCAGGTGATAAAGAGGGAATACATTTTCTTTCCATCTCCCTTTGCAGAAAAGATTAGGAATAATTTCAAATTTGGTTGAAAAGTCTGAATGTTTTACTGGTTTTGGCAGTTGCCAATTATACTAATGCACCTCTCCCCATCTCCTCTCCATGTGCAGGAATTATGACTATACGGGCTACCTCTGCTGCAGCCATTAACTATGGAGAAGATTATGGCTGTGTTTTGAAGTTTCATCAGTGACCTTTACATAACCCTTTTGAAGCTCTTTTTTCAGGCTGTCTGCAGACTCAGGCAGTTGCTTTTGCAACCACTCCCATGCTGCTTGTAGACGAAGAGCTTGGTATTTGAAAAGTCTTCTTTGCAGTTACAGAGATGGTGAGTATGTATTGATATACAGGTGTGTGAGACATACTGGATTCTGAGGGCGTTCATGAGCTGCACTATAGAGAAGCCAGCACAGATCCCAAAAGACATGAATTTCCAAACAACGGACTAGATAATCCAAAAGACACGCTGGCAGTAATAATACCAGTGAAAGGTGCTTTACTGCTACACAGTGAAATCGGTGCATGTTCTGCTGAAAAGTACAGTGAATTAGCATCACGCTGTAATCTAACGTAGCAAACTGTGATCACTCACAGTTACCGTCACAGGACCATCCCT
Organism: Oceanodroma leucorhoa; assembly: GCA_030449065.1. Taxonomy (NCBI): domain Eukaryota; kingdom Metazoa; phylum Chordata; class Aves; order Procellariiformes; genus Oceanodroma; species Oceanodroma leucorhoa. The sequence continues at coordinate 5,312,258 of JASVER010000045.1, read as the reverse complement.
TATTTCTGACAGAACGATATCTGTTTTGCAGATGAAATGTTCCTCTCCTGATCCACAAGCACTGCTTAAGCCTCTGGATACAACTCGTGTTGAATGTACAGTCAATAATTACGGATAACTGGTGACCAAAAGATACTAYAGTAAGTACAGAAATCAAATGCAGTGGTCAACATACTGGAGTTTGATATTTTTTGTTGTCACTCTATCCAATTAATTAGGAACTGTTTCTTAATGAGTGGACTTAAAAACTGGTATTACTACGTCCTTTGAAGTAAAAGTAGGTCTCAATCTGCCTATTTTATTTTTATTTTTTCCTTTTCCTTAAATCAGCAAATCCGCTACACAGCCTTTTGCTGATTTTAAGAGGCATATGGTTCTTAATCCAGCGGTGTATGAATTATGGCAGTAAATGGCTTTGAAAGTGCCTCGAAAGCAAAAATATGGAAATTTCCCCCCCAAGAGACGAGGATGAGCAGTCATTATTTTTGCTGTTGCAGAGAACACTGCCCAAGTGTTCCAAGACTGCGTGTGTATAATTGTTTGTCTCTTTCTCGCTTTGAAGTATTTTTTTTTTTAAACTGTAAAACCTCAGACACACTCAAGGACAGCTTCCACAGCTTGGTCAAGAACACTAGCATATCTACATATTCACTAAGTCATAAATCTTCTATACTTTGGCTATGCATATATGACACATGACCCTTATTTCTCCCTTGTGGTTGCACTCTGAGAGACAATAGAGGTCCACTAAAGCACACAGCTTCCCTCTTAGGTAATATTTCATATGTATCTCTTCACAACTACCAACACATCAAGGTAACTGAGCTGCAGTCTGGGAGGGGAGTTTAACCATAATTGTCTTAAATTGTCTAATTTGGATAAAATGAGCAAGAAAATTCCCTCAGCTATTTGTTAGTATAATAATGTCATCTATATGTTTCTTGCCTTGTGGTATTCTGTTTTGTAAAGGGGAATTAACTATACTCTGAATCCTTTGGATATTTGGTTCGATCTGTCTGTCAGACATTAATTAGTTTCATAGCAATCTCTCACTGCTGTCTTGTGGAAAGACAGCAAGACTGAAAAATAAGCCAGGATGACAAAGGGAGAGCTTGACTTCCTTCTGACCAAAGAAAACTGTCATTAAGAAAAGGTTCAGAACTCAGATCTGAAGCTCCTTTGCCTGCCTTGTGGGAGTACAGATGACTGGATTAAAACATTAACACGTTATTATACACAAACCCGCCTTTTCAAAGAATGGTCTATTTGCTCATTTATTTCTACGTACATAAACAACTGTAGAGAGGGAGATTTTCAGAGCAGAGGACTGGAACTCAACCATGCGACTCTCACTAATGACAGTGGCTGTTAGGCAGCCAAAACGCCGAACGAGGTTTCCAAATTAACCTTAAAATAACATTATGGAGGCCTCAGTAGCAGCTCTGTAGTTAAATCCATATTAAAATTTGCACTTGGAGCATCACTAATGTCCCAGGATTTCCTACTCAAATTACTCTGCATCATCTCCCTATTTTACATACTGAGGTCTAATTCTCTGCTTCGTAACAKCATTTTTTAACGCTTGTACAAAGCATATTTGCAGCACCAGCAGAAAAGCGCTACAACAGAGCAGAGAGTCATGTCCTAACTCTCCAGGAGACAAGGGAATTTGTTCACGTATATTTAAATATATTAACTTTCACTCAAAAAGAAATTTTAACCTGTCCTATTAAAAAATCTGGAGCTCATACTCCCATCTTGTGTCGGCTAACAGCAGTAAAGAATCACATGCCCTAAGTCACACATAAGCATTTTTGTAGATATKTTAAAGATGGGCCTTTTAATATATTTTTTTTAACATAAATTAATCTCTCTTTCATCATTAGTTTTCTCCAGCTCCAGCAGACAAGATCAACACTTAGTTTAAGACAGTGCATTCCCTTTGCAGCAGCACCCAGCCTTCTCCTCACTCCCCCCTCTGAAGTGGAAAGAAGCTCCCCACATTAGTGCCTCTGTACACAAGGATCACTTCAAATACGGGAAAATGTGGGATTTTTCAAAATCTATACCATCTTCCTAACACTTTCCTCCCATACCAAAGCCTCCTCCATAAAGCTCTACCCTAACTCTCTCCTGCTCACCACTACCACCACAAACCTTCCGTCCCCAATGGCTTGTGTCTGTCCACACATGACCCACCAAACTACCCATATCCTTTTTTCTTGGGCACCAGCCTGTACTTGCCTCCCAATGTCATCACTGCCTCAGTTGCCCTGGCACTCCACACCTGTGGAAAGTTCAACTTCCACCTATGCCACATGCTGCTATGCTATTTCTTCAATTAGTTGGTGATCCTTTCCTTCTATACCTTTTTCCTCATAGGTTCCTGAACCTCTGATAATAAAGCAATTTTACTTTGACTGCTAAATACAGACACTGGAGTTTTAAAATGCCGATTGATAGGTTGTGTTTTTACATGAAAAATATATATCAGGCTTACATTACAACACTAGTTTGCAGAAGTAGGCATGACGATAAATTCCTGGTTTATTTAAAAAATAAAAAAAAGGGGGGGGGGGGGGAACAACAAAAAAAAAAACCCCACACGAACAGTTTACGACCGAGCGACCCGATCCTTTAATGTCGGTGTGTAAATATTTAAAAAAGGGGGGGGGGGGGGAATAAGGAGAGGGACTAAACTAATCAAGTCTTCTCCGAGGCATTTCATCCCCAGGGTGTTTTAAAGAACAACTAGCAAGACTGGGGTTTTCTCAATCTACTGCAGAAAAAAAGTAAAACAGCCTGGCAGTACACAGCCTGAAATACATCCCTCCAAAGAGGGACTCAGCAGGGAACAGGTTTATCACCTTATTGCCCCTCCAAAAAAAGAAACAGGAGAAAAATTGGTTTGCTCAAAACATGGGAGAAGAGACAAGATCATTGATTCTTTCCTTTTGCTTAAACCAATTCAAGAAAGGGTTGTGTAGAGATCTAAGGTTGTTTGGAGTCAGGGCTGGCAGCTACCAAAGGGAAGGGGCAGGCACACGCGCACTGGAGAATAGTGCCGTTCAGCTGTACAGACCTCACCTGCTGTCCATCGACATGCCGATGCCCAGCGGGAGACTGCTCAATAGCCCATCAGCCCTCTGAAACAACTGATGAATTCAGTTTTGAAATAGTTAACCAAATTCCAAACCTTTTTAAATTTAGCACATTACTGGTGCCTACCCACTGAGAAGATAGAAATGAAAGTGACACCAAACCGAATTTACCATCCACTCCCTTATCTGGCTGCTAAAGCCACAATAGGCAAACCAACACACTTACCAACAAACTACTGSATAAATCAGCAAATGATTTGTAAGGTAGACACTGCTAATACAGTGTGTCAGTACAGCTTATTTCAGGCATCCAGAGTGAAATACACTGCCCTGGCAGAGGTGCAAATCTTGATACTAAAATAGCCAAACTTGAAACATCATAGTGAAGACTTGGGCATTTGTGCTATCAGATCCAGGGCAGAAAGCACACTTCATGCTTAAGGGCTCCATCCCTAACCAGATGAAATGTTGGACAAAAGTGGACAAAAGCAGCAAGATTCTTCAGGGTGAATGGTTTAGTTAGAAGACCTTCCTCATGTCTCACCAAAGAGATCTGATAAATATCTGCAGGAGTTTTGAAACGCTCATTAAAGGCTGCTTGCTATCCTACAAATTCCTTGTATAAGCATCCCTCATTCTCCGAGATAATCTTGCAATGAATCCCATAAGCCTTTCATTTTTATCTTAACTGCAGAATGATGGTAAAATCATTAAAAGTGAGACTTCACTAAAATATGAAGGCCACGCCAGATTCCTTCCTCACTTTTCATAGTATCTTACTCAGGTTCCAACAATTTCAACATTAGTTCCTCTGACCTCCAATAGGTTTTAATGAGACATTTTAAGGCAGCTTGCAGTAATGCAGCCACACCAACAACTTCAAGTGCCTCATGCGATTTACACACACGCACATTTTAACTTACCACAAAACAGAGATGAATCGACTGGGAGAGAGCTTCCTTGTCGGGAGAAGGAGGCTAGCCCTTCCTTCAAAATATTTCAGACACTTTACCACCCTGAACCCTAATCTAAATCAGGTTTGGGGGACAGGGGCGATGGGTGTTTTTGAGAACTCCTTGTTTCATTCTAGCTAAATATTTCATGGAAAAAAATCCCTTAACTTGATTTATTTCCACTGCCTTTTCCTCAAATGAAATTTAAATCTCATGTATTTGGAAAAAAATCAGACAACTGCAGCACAGCTACAATTTTTTAAAGGGAACGCTTAAAGAGAGGTTCCTAAATCCACGCATTTCTGCTGAGCCTAGCACTCACACCAGAGCATCTCCTGGGCCAAAACACATTAGACCATATTTCAGAGGGTCACCTTCTGATACTGCCAACCCATGAGGTACAGTAGGAATACCAGAACTGTAGGAAAGGCAAGTTACATTAGTCTTCCAAATCTCCAGCAGATTGTTTCATGGTCTGGGTAAAGATACATTCGATTTCATCCAAACCAGTTCACACATTTTCTTAATAAGTACTTGTGTCAAAATGTTTCAGTTGTCAGAACATTCACCTCTGAGCCTAAGCATGTAAGTACAAGTCCACACATTAGTTTATCCATCAATATACTGTCTGTATTTTTGTCTACGCATTCCTAAAGTGCCCATCACCCTGATGCATAGGTGCCAGTTCGAATTCTCACCCCATGTTAGTTTGACAGCGCTGTCATCAGGGAAGACAGAGCTGTACTCTGCTTCAACTAAAATATGAAACCATGGCTACTTCTGTCCATCTCTGGTAGCTACTCAGGTGGAAGCTGGTGGCTCCACTTCAAGAGGAGCAGCAGGTATAATCAGGTTCAGGTCAATGTTCCTTCTCCAATAAAACAGGTTATAAATCCCAAGCCTGGACAAAAATCTTCCTCATCGCAGATTGGCAGATGGTTCATGTGGCAAGCTCGCTATTAAGGTCTTAGGGAGACTGTTTAGTAGAAGAGAAACAACATATATAAACAAAATCTATTCCATTCTTTATCCTACACAAATTATAAGCAAGGAGCACGCCTTCTTTACAGAAAAGTCTAGCCTCGTGTTCAGACAGCACCTAGAAGAGATATAAAATAGCAGCTCCTATAGCACCAGCACCATTTTAAAGGCTGAAYGCAGCATTAAAAAACAGGCTTCACTTCCAGGTGCAGACAGATGTCTGATGTAAGATATTGGCTGTCTCTTACCAAAAATGACAGGCATTTTTGATAAGGTTTTTCTTAACAGATGGCAAAACTTGGGTCCTACTGATTGTAGCAGGATCTGAGGGCTTTCAGCGCACAGCAGGATCAAGCCCAAAGCATGGGTCTGAACACCAGGTTTCATCCACACTGTTAAGAAAAGGTATTGGTGTGAAAAGGATGTTCAGACACTAAGCATCAGATTCAGAAAAAAAGACCAACAAACCTTTACGGTATATTGTGATGTTTTCTTTTGTATACTGTATCAATGACTGTGTGGTATGCTCACTGAAAAACCAGCCCTTGGTAATTGTCAGGGAACTTCATTCTGAGTGCAGGCTCTACTGGAAATTAATTGCTTCAGTGCAATCTGAACCACATCATAAATGTCATGTAGAAGTTGCAGGGAGTGAGGAGGCAATGACAGCTCTATCCACACTGTTTCATTTAAAGGTGGGTAAAACACACTGCGACAGAAGTGCTCTTCATCAATAATTTAGTCCGCAGTGTAAAGCCAAGCCTTGCCAAAGATGCCAGGGGAGCAGCTACCTCCCTGGTTTTAATGACACCAGCAGGGAGGGGTTGAGGGGCCAGCTCAAATCAACATTCATTGCACATCTGGGCATGTCGGCAGATGAAGATATCTAGGACTGAGCTGACAGGACAAAGGGTTGAAAAAAGAAGTGTAACCTAGAAAACCTTTACTTTGAATTCTTTGTATAAATTCAAGGGGGATGACAGTTCCTAAGGTCATCTTACATAATAAAACTACAGTGATCTACATAGAGAATTTTAACTCTTTCCAACACATAATCAAAGAAACTGCAAGTTAAGTTTATATTATTCACTTTATGAATGTAAAATGCAGAATCCTTAATTCTCTGAAAAGAACTATTTTAATGAGCAGAATGTTAACATTTATATGCCTGACTTCATCATAATAACCCTAATTATAGTGCCATGGAAGCCCCACTGTACTGGAGGGTCACTGGAGTTCCTATTATAACCCTTATCTTAGGGGAGTTTAATATCTTTCCCATTTCACAGTGTATCAGCTGAAACTTGCTACACAGGTTAGCGCTGTTTTACTCCTCCTTAAAATTATTGTTTTATAGCAGTTTAATTTGGTTCTTAAACAGCTTCTGCTTGCCAAAAATAAGAGTTTTTACTGCTTTTATGACAGTCTCTACACAAAAGCCTATCTACTCGCTCTAAAGAGAATATGACATTCAGGTGCAACAAGACTGATACATCACCGTACCAAACTACCGTATTCTCACCTTAGGAGGTTACAAAGCCTTGTAGTTACAACATGGTTGAAGCTATCCCAGTTTGTGGCATCACTGCGATTCTGGCAGAGCTTTTAGGCAGTAATCTTACATTCTAGGTTATACATTGGATGCCTGTGTTTTGGCTGAGTGGGTGATGACTCATGTAATCTTTACATGGTGGGATGTAGTACCAAAGTGGTGGAAGACAAATGGGGGCAGATGGCCTCGATCTTAGTGATGCATTAGTTACAGGTTATAAAACATCAAAGCGTTCAACTGCCATCTAAATCTGTAAAGCAAATTCCTTTTGTCCAGACAAGAGCAGCATCAAAAACCAATCACTTCCACCTCCAATGTAGCCAGAGAACTTTTTCCATCAAATTTTGCCTCTGCCATAGTAATAATCCCCACCTCTGGCAAGTTAAGGCTAAATTATTTAACATCACAGTACCTAGAGCTATAGCTGAAGGCTATGGAAAGGATACAATTGGTTTTTCCTTGTCCAATAAAACTATGGAATTAATTTGCTTCTTATTTTCTGCTCACAGACCCTTTTTGATGAAATGTTAGGTGCTTTCCATGATCTTCAAAAGCCCTAAGTAATCTAGACCACAGCAGAGCTGTGCTCAGAACATAAGCTTCATCTATGATAACTTCATTGAGGACTACTGCAGATTTTACTCCCAATGGGGGTCATATGGGAAGGCGACAAACAAAGGAGTCGGGGGAATACAGTAGGTGGCATCTCTCCTAATTGAATCTGACATTTCACTTTCATTTTCCTAGCCATCAGAAGGTACAAAGTGAGTAATCCAGTTCTTAATAATAATGTTAAAATGCTAATGGCACCAGAAGAGCCCTCTGAAAGTACTGCAGAAGAGGCATAAAATTTACATTCTGGAAAAGTTAAACAGTACATGTAGACAGATCATCACTGACTCAGGTAATGGTTTCCAAGAGGGGACTGGAACAAGAGTAGGTCATAATAATTATATTTGTTGTCTGTGGGTAGAAAAAAAGGTAATCCTTCCTACGTCCATCCTCAGAAAGGGAGACACTTGTGCTGATTCCAMCCTGCTGTGGCCTCCTCTGGAGGCATGGCTTTTCATTAGAGAAGATGCAGTGATACTAGATGCACTAGGAATAGCATCCCAAGATAAAAGTCTTCTAGTCGACTGATGTATTTTTCTCTCCACATAGCATCATAGGCTCTGGCCCACTGCAAGCTGCCAAACCAAATCCCATATTGTCACAGCATGCCCTGTACCAAGTGTCACCAAGAGGAACCCATCCTTCCATACTCTTGTTACTTGCTCCCCCACACCAGGAGATGATGATGCTACATGGTCAGTGGTTCTTCTCAGTGTTACTGTTTATGCTGATGGATTAAAAGGAAAGATAATAATTATCTGAAAAACAGATCAGGAGTTTGGCTAGCTCTCTAAAAGCTTCCAAACTACATTGTTCACTGTAAATGTGAGATTTACTAGAAAGGTCATTCAAAAGCCTATTCCAGTGTTGTTTCTTTGCTTGGTACCTCACTTTTGGGAAGAAGCATGAATTTTAAAGTAATAGAAAACTGAAGCTGCACTTCTTTCCCTGCTGAATTGCAGAAAACCAGGAGCCCTAATTATAATAAACTCAGATAATAACAGAAGCCTGCACTACTAATGTACATGCAGAGAAATTAAAATAAGGGTGTGCATGTGCACTAGAAAAGGATAAGTATAAAGCCATATGTGGCAGACTTTTCTTCCAAAGTGCCAGGCTAAGCAGAGCAATTTAACAAACACAGGGAACAGCACAATATCGTTTCAAAAAAGCAAAAGAGTGATCCACACCCATAAATACAGCTCTTAGGTGTGTTTTCAACTACTAACTCTCTTCCACCATGCCCCACCATAAACATTTACACCTCGTGCAAAGCAAGGCTCTACAACTGGGATGTAAGGGCAGTGAGTCATCTGAGCAGGTGTAAGCAACTTCTCAACAGGCAAAGCAGCAGAGGTTCAGGACCTCTTAACTGCAGCACTCAAGTGCATTAACTTGTTTAATTTTAAACGGCTATTGCCAGACTCCCAGCTGGTGAAGCCTGGCACAGCTCCATGGATTTCAGTAGAGCTACTACAACTGACACTAGCTGGGGATCTGGCCCAGTTTCTCAATTTGTCAAAAAGACGGCAGTTCTTAGGGCACATTCCTGTCCTATGCAAATTGTCGTAACATCACGGGCTTCAAAACTTAGAGAGGTGTGACAATTCACACCAGAAACAGTTCTGCATCTTTGCTCTCCTTCTTATGTCCACTGCAGGATTCCTCCACAAGTAACATCGTTACGTACCCCGAGTGCCAAACTCCATAATGAGACACCTTCTCTTGGGGCAACAAAACAGTTAGGCTAAGTTAGAAATTCTAAATTTAGAAAAAGAAAAGATAATTTCTCCAACGCTCTGTGCACAAAAAAGAACTGCAAAAGTAGAAAAAAAAGTCTAGAGAACAAGACATCAGAAAGGGCTGGAGAGTTGGGAATACCTACAGTTTTCACACACAAACCACTTCAACTCTGATCCTGTCTCCTCCATCTATGAAATGGGTCTAGGGAAGACTCACCTCCTAGGAGTGCTGCAAGCACCAAGCAGCACTCCGAATTCACCATCTTTTTATTAATGCAATTTTGAAGGGTCAAAGAATAGTAAATATCTAACAAAAGAGACTATCCCACTAAAAGTGACACTGCAAGCCGTTAAAGCACTGAAAACAATTATTTTATATGGCATGAAAATCAGCAATTTTATGAAGAAATTACTATGAAATAGCGGAAATACATAATAGTGGTACTTCTAACAAAAAMAGAAGGAAAAAAAAATGAAAGTCTGAAACCTCCCCCCCAACCAATGCCCATCATGCAGCCCAATCGGCTTAATCTGCCATAAAGCCAAATACTTCCCAGAGGAGGTGATCGTTAGTTTGAACATTAATTTCCCTTCACCTCTTCTTGTGTATCCATTAAGTGGAATAACAAGAAATGTTCATGGCCATAAGGTGTGTTTGATGGCAAGGAGTAAAAGAAAATGTGCAATTAAAAGATGTAAATGATAAACTGCATAACTTCTCAGCTGGCTTGACCAATATGTGGGACTTCTGGGACATGCGCATTTTCTTCTCCCATGTTGAGTTCAGTGAACTGCAGAGACCCAAAGATGGAAAAAGTTGGAGGGGAAGAGAGAAATTATTAATGCTCCATCTTTTTCTTGTTCGCTTAGATTTGCAAAACATGTTTCTTGAATGAGTTTTAAGCCCAACATATAAAAAGCTGACTATTTATATATTTGATTCTTTAAAAGCAATTAGGAATACAAAGCAGATGGTACAGCATTGTAGATTTCCCTTTTCATATTGCTTAAACACTAGAGATCAATAAGTCTAATATAAACAGATGATTTCCATAGCAGGGTTTATAATTAGCTGGCACTGAATGTGTCCAAACTCTAAAATAATTAGCAGAAGCATGTGGCACACCATTAAAACCTTGTGGCTTGTCTGCATTTACATTTATAATTATTAAAGTTAATTATGATGCTTGTGGTGTGGTTCCAAGCTCCTTTACAACTTAGATTAAATACTTTTTCAGTCCTACTTTTTCTTTCAGCCCACCAAATGCCAGCACTTTCAACAAACTTCATTTTATCAAAAAGAAAAAATGGGGGTTATTTTTATAGGAATGACCTGAATATTTTCTTAACAGTTTTATTTTTCTAAAGGACATGACACAGGAATTGAGTTGAGTAACTCATCATTTTGGGGGAGGGCGAAATCCTGATTAGAGGTAATAATTTTAAAGTTGTCTAAGAAAACCATTATACATAAGCCTGATGTACTGTTTTAACTAAAATTCAAACAAAGATAAACCATTTAGTTAAGCAGAACATCTCAATGACATTCAAGACCTTACACCAAAGTAAATCTTACTTTTACGTGCTCTGATCCTGGACAAATCCCAGTGAAAAAGGCAGCACAACTGGGTACAAACATCATATATTGGGCAAGGACTTTTGAAGGTCTGATTTGGGTTTACATGTGTTTTCCCAAAACCTGAGCCATGGAAAGCTACAGTCAATCTATCTGGTCACTTATAAAATTTATTTTCATAAACATTCATCATTAAGACATTCTGTGACACATCCAGAACCCCAAAGAAGTTGCACTGTTTGTGTAATGTCTTTTTTCAGTTATTCATTTCGCTGAAATTTTATTTTCTTTAGCGTAAACAAAGCTAAATTCAATGCTGCCCTCCAAATGTCATTGAGTCAAATAGGATGGATGCCCTATAGAACAGCAACCCTGTGGAAGATGATGCTTCTGGAGTACAGATCCCATGATTCAGGAACATCATCTTTTGACCCAGACACAAGCAGCAGTCTACTGGGTAGGCAAGTAAAAATAAATTTAATCTACCAGTTTGCCTTCTGATGCAAATCATCTCATATTGTAGGATTATGGGAGCATAGCTGCTGAGCACAGCTTCAAGGAGAATAGCGACTCTTCTATCACGCATCAATTTGCCCATATGAAATTCCCCGTCAGAGTCTTTATTCCTGTTCTGCCAAACGTTTGACATAGTTCAGCTGCCCAGCTGAGTGATTATATCATAGGCTTTCCTGCTGTAACCTGTAGTATGAAATGTCCATTCTTGACATGGTTCAACTCTAGAGTTGCCTGGCAAGAACTTAAAATTTTTCCAGCCAGTTTTCCCCTGAAAACTGTGCAGTGAAAGGCATACCTTCTCTACTCTCTCTTCAAGTTTAACCACCGCAGAGGAAGTCACACAGATAAGTGTTTGTGCAGCAGAAAATGCCACAAGCACCAAATACGGGCAGTGGGAATCATTCTGACACACCATTCCCAGAGAGAGCAAAACCTAATCTTTTGCATACAAGTTACATGATTTCAATCAGCTGCTGGAGTTTACTTGATACAGCAGGATGCCTGAGAACAGGGTAAGACCCTATACCTTGATAGCATAAGTTTAAGTTGTGGGGTTTTTTCAATGTAAGGAAATAAAGTATTTCACATAAGTCAGAGAGAATTAAGGTTAGCTTTTACAGAAACCGAGCCTTCCACCTCCGAGGTGCTAACTATTTCATATGCACAAGTACTCCCATTTCTGAAATCACAAGGAATACCTGGTTTCTACTACAGAGAAGCCACCCCCCTTTTTTAATGCATTTCTGTTCTTTATAGAACATGTCCATCATGAACTTCTTGGCCCTCATTCTTGTTTCCTCTGGCTCAGGCCAGACCTGGAGATGTCTGGAATGTGACAAGGCAGTATTAGCCTGCCAACTATATTCTGTTAGCAAATTTATTTTCTTCTCCTAGACTGATGATAAAAATGTCATGGTGTGATGCTTTAGCAGGCCCAAGAGCTGCCCACCTACAGCTGCAGGGCTTGAAGAGAGCTCGGAGCCAAGAACGCCATAAGGAGAGCAGACAGCAACTCCACCAACTTTGCTCCTTCTGCATTGCTTATTCTCCTGCTAAATGATGCAATGTGACCCCCTCAGGGATTCCAAGTCTGATCATGTTTTTCTCACTATTTTTTCTTTCCTACTTCTTCCTTCTCCTTGACTAAAGCAGCCCAAACTGCTGAATTTTTCATGAAAGAGATAATATCATTGTACATAAGATAATGGCATTCAAATACATCCATCTGCTTGTTAGCTCTGACTACATCGATTGTGTTTCTTCTGAAAGAATATTTACCAAAAAGGGGGAAAAAAAAAGAAAGAAAAGAAAGGTTCTCTTTTGTGGTATAAAATATGCACATTTTCATAACTGAAATACAGAATCCCTTTTACATACTTTAGATAAGAGAATAAAATTAACTAAGAAATTAAGAAAAGCACCCTTGAGGTCTTGCCAGGACAAAAGTATTTCCTCCTTCCAATATTTCATTAAAAATCTAGACAGGTTTTACACTAAATCACTGTTGATTTTTTTTTTTTCTTTCAGTAAACAATATCTTGTTTCAGAGATGAAATACTGCATGCCAATGATGGGGCTTTTTACTAGCCTAAAAGTTTTCAGACGTGGTCTAGAGGATTACTCCTAAGGCATCCAGTCTATCTTACTTTCCCATAAAAACTGCTCAACCTAAAGTAATTCAATTTATCATTTTATTCCTTTTTGGCTATTCCAACAACACAGAGTAAGACCATAAAATAAGTGATATCCAATTACTGAAAATCTGATGAAAAATTACTCTCAAAAGTAGGGCAAGTGAATATATTTACTGAATTTCAGATGCTCTAGATAAAAAGGATAGCAAGATAAAAACTGCCTATCAATTTTACACACACTGAACTGCTTTCACTTCATTTCCTATAGGTTGTGTACAACAATTCCTGGTTTTGAAGTTTCAGTTCAGCAAACAATATATTCTAATTGGTTTGTTTACATTTATTACAGACACGTCCTAAAATCTGAGATGTGCTTTGTGTTCTTCCTTTGACCTGTTTAGCACAGTAACTACTCTGGAGCAGCTGCCATCTTAGGTTGTTATTTGAATAACTCTTGTTTAAAGAACAACTACACGACCAAATGCTGTGTTTCTCAGACCGTCTTGAGCACATTTCAATGCTTAGTGCTGAAATGGCAAACACAGCAATTAAATGTAAATGACAGCAGTTGATCTGATTATTTCCTTCCCTCCAATCTCCCTTTTATTATAAGCTTGCATATTAAAGAAGCAGGAGGGAACAACACCCCTGAACATTTGTCCCTTTGTTTGCTGGGGAGAAGGCCTGTGCGCAAATGTGCCTCCTGCAGTGATCCCTGAAACAGGGGAAACGGGAAGAAATCCTGATCTGCAGGGAACTTCCATGTCACAAAGCCTCCAGTCCACTCCCCTGTGTGTTTCACGCCGGGATCCCAGGAGTCGCCGACAGCAGCTCTCCATTCCCTATGAACCAATGCCTTCTCGGAAAAGTGCGGGAAGAAAAATGCGTTTTCCTGGAGCCAGGCTTAATCACTTGCAGCATTTCCAGACAGGAAGCTGAGCTCATGCCTTCTCTTTTCGGCTTCTGCGGAGCTTGTTTAGCACCACGTGAGGGTTTCTTCTCTTTCAGCCCAATTCACTCTCAACCAATTTCCACACCATTAGCAGAGCTACGCCTGCCTGAAACCTAGAGCGTATGTAATCCCACGGGCTGAACAGAGAGTAGCATCACCAGTAACTAGTGCTGTCTCTAACATTACTCTCTGTGATGGTTTCCTAAAGCAGAACTTCATCATCCGTTGGACACGGAGAGAACGATGCCTAAATTATTCCTCAGCTATGATTTGGTTTCTTTTAAAACTGAATTTAGTACAACCGCATATAAAGATACTGTGATTTAATTACAGATGTTCAACAAGGGCAAAATTATTCACAAGTTTTCAGTTGTGAATTATTTTTCGGCTCCATTGACCAACATGTCTCACTTTACACTGTAGTACTCTATATTAATAGCTGATGCTGAGTTTCCCAAATGATGGCATCTGTGTAGCAACCAGGGAGCGATTTTTTCTGGACAAATGCCTCTCCTTTTCTCTGACATCTGATCTGCTGCCTGTTGTAAGTTTACTGTGCAACATATACTGTGGGAGCTTTATGTCCTAAATACAGAGGACATGTCCAGTCCAGTAAAATAATGCTTTTATAATGATTGCTTCAATACTGTTTGTGCAATCTCTTTGCAAAATCTTGTTATTTGTGATTCTTATCCTACAGCTTGATATGCATAATAGCTTGAAGGTGCTGGTGATGGAATTTTTCCAGCTCTTTGATTTGCCAGCAATGACTTGTCCATGTTTCACAGCCACAGACTAATGTGGAAATTACTACAGCAAAATAAACACTAACTCTGGTATTCTGTGGGATACCATGCAGGTGTCAATTTATGATGCAATCTCACATGCAAAACATGTATTTCTAATTCAGCATATGATTTCTTAGACATCTGATAGTATTTTAAAAAATAAATTAAATCCATTACCCACACTAATACATTGATTCTGAGGCTATATCTTGCACATGCTTTTCCAGCGATGGACTAGTGCATAACCTTGCTTTTCTTCCGACTGACGATAAATCTGTAGACTTTAGCTGCCACAGCAAATTTGTTGGTCGTGAACTAGAGGTCTTCTATAGTGTGTGCAACGAAAGCACAACCACCTGCGCAAAGAAGTTCACATATAACCTTCTCCGTCAGTGTTGTGGAGGCCTTCAATCTGCTCAGGTTAAAGAGCTTGCCAGATGTTCAAAATTTAATAAATATTCCTGGCATCATGTCTCTAGTGGCATCATCAATCATTACTACAAAGAACAGTCCAAAGAACAGTCTGTGCCAAAATATACCTTTGCTTGACTCCTTTTGCTATTACAAATGGATCCAACAGAGTGCCAGCCACAGCCTCTATCCAGCACACCATTGTGCAGATGACGGATAATTTCACAAACTTTTCTGGACATCCAGGAGTTTGGAAATATTGCCAACAGTTTTCACAGAGCTAGAAGTCTAATAGCATCAAAAGCATTGGTAAGGTCAATGAAGACTTGTTACATGGGTGTGTTTTATCCTCCGTATATTTTTTATTGAAAAGCTGGAGAAAAAACAGCTAATATTACATCCTAGCACCCTCTTAGATAATGTGCATCACCTTAATATCTGTAACACTCATCATATACAGTCAGCATTTTGTCCTTTTCCTGGAATTAGAATTGCTACAGAAACATCTTTATTTGTATACTAGACTACTGGAAGACTAAGGTGTATTTGAAATTCATAGCCTAAGAGCGCATAATTTAGGCATGTGAAGGTGATGATAGGCATCTACTCCCAGAAGAATTAGGGTTCCCAAATTCTTACCAATTCTTTTGAAAATTTCAGTTTTAAATATTATTTCTCTATGCTCCTCCCTAAATTGATTTAAAGTCAAATTTACTATGTAACAAAAGGGCTGAATTCAACTGTAAGGAAGTTAGCAGAGAACAGCCGAGTGAAGCCTTGCTGAGGTACACTTTGGGTTTCTTCAGAGAATTTTGGATGCTGAGTTTTCCAGAGTACATGGAATGACTATTAACATGGCCTTACAGTAGTTGATGTCTTAATTCTCTATACTTTTTCCTCCTCAATTTGATAATCTCCCTCCTGTTGAGATCATTATATGGACTATTTTCAGCTTCTTAAGAACTCTTGCCCCTACTTTCTATGCAAGTACATAACTGAAACACAATCAACAAAAATTATGTTTAAAAAATAGAAAAAGAGAGAGGAAATTGCCTTATACCGCTCCATTACAAAGAATATCCAAGAGAAGTATCAGTTTAGTTGAAGTAGAGCTGAAAAGAGCACTTTAACCAGTTCAGAATCTGACACGTCTCTTCATCTGTTGCCTATTCTCAGCTTCAGTCAAGAATTGTTTAAATAGGAGCAAAAAAAMCCCCGAATTACTTATGTGCTTGACTGCTTTTGCCTAACATTGCTCTGCATTAGCAAGTATCCACTAAAGTTAAAAAGCTAACCTTTAAGTTATGCTTTTAGCTACTGTGCAAGAACAGAAGTGCCACACCTTATCTACAGGTAACAGTTTTCCCAAAAGTGAAGATATATATGGAGTTTCTCATCCTGCTGCCAAATTTAAGTCTCAAAAGTCTTAAAAAAATCTCAATTGGGAAGTACTGGGCCATTCTGCCCCTTTTCAAGGTCTTAGGCTGGGCATTAACCACATCTCCAGGGATGATTAAGGAGTCCCATGAGAAAAATCAGCGTGTCTACGGCTCCACAAAGAGTGCAGAACAAGGCTGCTTTAGGTGTAATTGAGGGTGCTGAAAATTTGCCTGTATGGCTGAACCCTTACCAATGTCATGAAAATATCCAAATCTCTTAGTTATTTAGATGCATTCAAAGTACGTAAAGTCAAGCTGTGTAATAAAGAAAGAGATCGGTACTTTTTTGCAATGGAGGGAGGACAGGCACATGTCTGAAGATAGTTTGTTCCTAACAGTTGATGGTTTTTCCCTTCTCGTTTATGTCACAAAATTATGTTAGATAATTTTAATTTGTTCATGAGTCCATTCATTCAGTACAAAGCAGAATTCATATTTGGTCACTACTGATTGCAGGGACAATTGGTCAACATAGATAAAAACTTCCCGAAAGCTCTGTTATCCCAATTGGTAATGCTGTGCTCTGTACACAGCTGCAGGATATTCTGTTGACAGGATTTGGCTTTCTTGGATTCCAGCCAGTTTGCTAACATCTTCTTTGAGTAAGAGACAACTTGCTGATCAAGGGTTAAATTGTGTTTGGAAGATTTTAGCCTGGGCAGCAGGGCTCTGGAGACACGTACCTTTGTATGTGCAGGGCCAGCAGAGGCACAGAACATAGCACAGTCAGAAAAGTTCATCTTTCTCACCACTTTAGTCAGTATGAAAAAAAAAAAAAAAGGGTTGTCAACCCTTTGACAACCTTTAGCTTGTATTGTACCCCATGGGATACAAATATTTGGCAGATCCTTGCATTCTTGCAAATGCAGGCCCCCACTTGCAGCTGCCACTCATGCAGACCAGGGAGACTACTCCTAGCATCTTCTGCTGTGCATGTTCTTGGAGCCACAGACTTTAGAGAGAGAAGGACCCACTGACTGTCCAGAATAACCTCTTCTACAGCTTAAGTCAGTGATTTTGCACAAAAATTCTTGTACCAAACTGTGTAGTCTTGGGCTTAGCTAGAGCATTACTTTCGGAAAGGCATTCAGTACTGATTTAAGGACTCAAAGGGGTGGAGAATGCTTCACATCCCTTGGGTAATCTATTCCAGTATTGTTTTCAGTGTTAAACTAAAGATCAGTCTGGCCCACATAATGYTACAGATTTCAAGAGAGCAAGTTTTAGCCATTTTTAACTTGAGTTGATATATCTTGCCATATTTGCCCAGCAGAATCTCAGATGGCTGCACAAAAGATACCAGGTTTCTGTACACTAATCTGATCTTTGAAAGTCCACAGGTCCAGATATCATGTTGACTCAGAAATAGAGACCCTCTAAACTGATACTTCTGTTGGATATTCTTTGTAATGAGACTATATAATGTAATTTCCTTTTTCTTATTATATTTCTTAAACATCATTATTGCTGAGCATTGAGTTTATTATATGCTTACACCAAAAGTAGGGGCAACATTCCTTAGGAAGCTAAAAATGTTTCCTCTTTTAGTGTTTAATTAAAAATTAGACATACTTTAAGGAAATGTAAATGAGAGCTTTGGGATTCTTTGGCACACAACATGCAGGGAGCTGAATTAGCACCGTAAGTGGGACAGACCCATTGCTTAAGACGCACAGACTCGTTAGAACACAGCACTGAAGAACGTAATGCACGAAGCAATCTCACCTTTACATGGGAATGGACTGAAGCCAAAATTACAAAACTTGCCTGTCTAACATTAGAAACTTATATCAATTTTTACATAACTGACCTAATTATAAGAAGCGTTATGAGGTAGGTGACTGAAAACACAGCCTCTTGAAAAATCAAGCATGAATTCATTGCAATAGTTCTACCCTTATGCTCTCTTTACTCTCCATAATCACCATTCAAACACAGAAGCATTTACCCTAAAACTTACTCCATAGGACAAACTACAGCAGCAAATCCCAAACTTTTTGCCTGGTGGGCAAAACGAAATGTTACACTTGTCATGTGGCTGTCAGAGAGGAAAGAATTCAGGGAGAAGGGAGACAAAATAGGAAGGACACGGGGGAATATTAGCAAGACTTCTTTTAAAAGCTAAGTTCATAAGAGCTAACCACTGCTTTAAGGAAAGATGGTAATTTGCCTCATAAGAGAACTTTGGTGAACTAGACTATATAAAATTACAGAGGTTATTATGTTTGTAGCCTTCTTGCTGTGCATTCTTCCACACAAGTTCTCACACCTGCTGTGTGTGGCCAAATAACATGAATTAAAAATGCTGCACAGTGACGAAGTTTGGTTTCAGATGAAAATACCTCAGAACTGGTTGGCTATTAACACCTTGGTATTTCCAGTGGTCCTGATTTCAGCACCTCTCCAGGCTGCTGATAATATAGTGCAACCAGAAAAAAATATTTTTTAACTCCAAGGTACACCTGAAACCTGGCTAGAACCACCAGCCTCCAAAGGCTAAGACCGAAACAGTCCAGGTCCAGCGTTTGGAGGATTAAACAGCCTAGGGCTGTAATTTCTCTGTGCTAGCCCCCAACATACAGTGCACACGCCCATCTGCCTTATATATAAAGCACATGCTACAAGCCCATGTTTGCCATGACAGCCATGAAATCCTAAGCCATTTTGCAGGAGCCATTATCCTTAGGGATAATAAAATTCTGTAAGACAACAAACATAGGAGGTACCAATGCCAGGTCAGAAAAGAACTGTTTTATGGGTAGCTGTATATTAGTTTTAGGACAGGGCTACTGGCAGCTAGCACCCTAAATTATGTCCAGGAGACACGTGAAGTGAGACAAGTGGAACGGACAATAAATGCCAACTGCCGCAGGCAAGGTTTATGGGGCCAACAGTGGTTTAACATTTGGGCAAATGTCTTAGACATGCTAATCTTCTAYTTCTCCCTCTGACTGAAATGACCAATTAGCTGTAACCAATCCAGCTCAAATATTTAAAATAACACGTATCGAACCCTTATAGAGCCCTGTTCGTGATCAATTCTGCAGGTAAACATGTTCACAAAAATGCCAGGTAAAACTGAATAAGGAGTAAATACAAGGAAATTGCAAACTGCTCACAGACATTCTGTCAAGTAAATTAATTGCTCAGTTCTACTTTATTAGGAGACCTTTATGGTTGTGAGCAAGCCTGCCTTGCTAAAATCCTTTGATCACTCTTAATACTGGAAGTCCTCTTTTGTGAGGCTAACTTAATACTGTTGTATTCATGCAGCCTAATCTGAGTAGGTGCTAAGTGCTTTGCCAGCAGAGCTGTTGCAGAGCACGGAGGAGAGATCATTCTGTTTATTCAATTTTATTCCATTCAATAGGCTGGACTTCTTTGTTTACRTGATAAATTTCTTAGCTGTCATTTTTTTCCTCTTTCAGTTTTATGTATTATACTATGTTCTGTCATTTTGTTTTTCTGTTTCTCTTTATCAAAAATTGAAGTAGTTTCAAAAAAGCTGATCTTAAATCTTTTCTGCTTCAAAATTAGCTGTTGCCTAAGCAATCACACATGCAGGTCAAAGTTTAAAGTCTGATCCTACATCCAGAGAATTCAATACCAAAAGTCCACTTGAGACCAAAGAGAAARAAACGTAGATCCAAGACTGTAACTTGCCTTTTCAAATTTATCCACTGCAACAGAAATTATAAATGAAGTAGTATATACATTTAGAAAAAAAAAAAAAGAAAAAAGTAAGCCTTGGTCTTGCCACAAGACACCATCCAATCCCAGCAGCCACAGAAAGGCAGTCAAAGTCTTCAAGTGAAATACTGGACCCGGTGAAGTCAATTTAAATAAAGCCAAGATTTCACCAAGTGACCTCTCRCACTGATTTCGGTCTCTATGGCTTCAAAATGAATTGGAAAGTAACTTTAGGAAAAACAACAGAAGGAGCAAAACAGGGAAGGAAACCAAACATTTCCTTCATCCAAAATGCTAGCAAAAGCTTGTAACCAGGAAAATTCGAGGGTCAGTCCTACAAGCTTTGATTTAATTGTGCTCCTCTTCAGATAAGAATGTCTTACAGGTGTAAATTGCCTTGCACTCCCTGCATGTATAATGTCCAATGGAGTTCAGGGAAGGGCCTGCAGTCTTAATGGAGGAAGAAAACATGTAGAAGTTAATTTTTATCCACATCATAAACTTTCTCTGTGCCTTCCATGAATTAGGATATACAAGCAGAAAGTGAAGTAGCAATTAAAAAATCAGTGTGAATATTTTAACCAGAACCGAGATAACTCACATATGCCAAATAGTAAGGTTTCACCTTTGTTCAGATAAAATCTGAAATATTCTTTGTTATGCTCAGAAATACGATCAAATGAACCATAACTGCCATATGTGGGTGGCGAAGAGGGGCAGTCTCTAACTAAGGAGATTGCTGAGTTCATACAAACGATGTGAGCACTTTAAGTGCTTCTTTCTCAGGAGTCACAGTGACATTCCTCGCTTTTTTTAATTTTATCTTACCGGATTTGCTATTTTCCTTTCCTTATACTAGCCCTAATCAATGCTGCAGGTCAGGTTGAAAGAATGGACAGCCCCAGAGCCACATACATTTAAACCACTTTGATGCAAATATTGATCCAAAGAGCATAGACATGTGGAGATGCTGCTTTTTTTAATGGACAAGCTTCCCTCCTCCCTCCCTTCCAGGTTTGCACCTCATGAGATAAAATAGAAGTGTCTGCCCAAGAGCAGGAATGAATACATGAATTAACAGATCCAAAGATAGAGCAGCCTCAACGATAAATTCTGTTAAATCCAGAAAGCAAGATGCCATCTGCATGAAGTGCAAGTACATTTCATGGCCTTGCTTTCTTAAGCGTTTCCATTTCTTCATTCACACTTTCTAGTAAGGRTACTTTGGCAGACAACATATACAGTGGTGGGAGAGAAGTAGTGCTTCATGTCAGTATTAACGGTGCTGCTGACGCAATGTCCACCACGGCCCGATGCTTAATTCCCATGTACACAAGATTATCAAAGCATTTTATTAGAAAGCCACTGTCCATGGCTTATATTTAGAAACAGAGAGCAAGTCCAAGCTGCAATCCAAAGACGAGATCAAGGGAAGGAAAGAATTCTAAGGACCGCTTTGAAATTCAACACTAAAAAGATCTGACATTCTTCTATCTGTAGGCATTTTTAGGCTGGACTGAAAATAAAAAGAAAACCTGTTTGTACAGAGAAAGCTTGCCTGGCCCTGTGCCAAGACAGGAAGTCTATCAAAGCTGGGCAGTGTTTGAAAGCAACAGAATACTAGAACCAAAAAAAGAAAAGGGGGGTGTGGGGGTGAGAGAAACTAGAATGRAGAGACTTACTTCTACATTGACTTTTTTTGCTGTTTTTCAGATGGCGGTGCACGGTTGTTGATAGCTATACCACTCCCTGTTTATTCAGCTCGAGCCACGAGTTCTCCTTGCGCGTGGCCTGACTTCAGGTGACTGTTGCACAACCATGGCAGCACTGCTTGCGAGGAGGATGTGGACTCAAGCGTCTACATTTATATGCAAACACTAGGATGAATCAATCCATTCCTAAGCAAAACTGCCTGATCGCCATGGGATAAATCAGGTTGGGTGTTCAACAGCATATGTAAAGTAGTCTCTCTGTGGGTTTATCAGGGAAGTTAAGGTCTAAAGTTAGCTCCAATGGGTCAGAGGAGGATTTGTTTTGTGGTGGAGCGCCATTCACTAGACACATTCACAACACACACAGGCACACAATTATAGCAACACAGGGAATGTTGTCTTCCAGCCTTTGACCTTGGAAGAACATTAATTCTTAACAGACATCATCTCTTTTTTTAACTTCTTTAATTTATTTTTTTATTTCTTTTTTTCTTTCTTTTTTTTTTTTTTAATTTCTGGCTGTAATATATTCAGGTACAAATGGTGCTGTCATTTTGAGCTACAAGTTAGAAAGTTATTACTTTTAATATGCCACTACCTTAGGCCTCTACTGTTATGTAAAAGAAAAATAACCTTGTGTGACAGTTTAACATTGATCGATGTGCCTGCCAAATGCAAAGAGATAAATAAGCAGGTGATGAATAAACAGCACTTCAAGTAAAGACATTACGCTGCATGCATAAAACGACGCCAGGCACCTAGAAGCTGTGGGTGGCCGAAGGTTAGCCATTTCATGCCCACTCAGTAAAGCAGACTTAATCGCTTCCAATATTTTCTGTTAAAAAGCACGCTTAATGAGCCAATTTCACAAGCCCAGAGAAACTGATTATTATCTCCGAGTTCCAACTGAGTTGGTTGTTTTCCAAGAGCCAGTTTTTCCTTGACGGGATAAAAACCTTTTAGAAAAAAAAAAAAAAAAAAAAAGACGAGAGAAAGAAAGAAAGAGAGGAATAAAAAGGCGAGCGGGGAGGGCGCGGGTGGCACTAGATGGCAGCGTTGCTCTGCCGGCTGGGGCTGCGGCAGCGCTGCGGGGAGGCTCTGCCTTCCAAGCCGGGCAGAAGCGCTGGCCGGAGGGCTGGGCGCTCCCCTCCCGGCTCTCTGCCTTCCGCACGGACTTCTCCTTGCTGGGCACGAGTACCTGGTGGGACAATCGGTCTCGCTGCCCTTTTCATGACGGGAGCAGGTGTGCGATCCCTGAAGTCTAAAATTGGCTTTGCCWTCCCACTCCTTTTCCCTACAGGGGGCAAGAGCAGAGCCAGTTGCCCCATCCAGGCTTTGGTAAGATGAGCAGCCACCTTGGTCCTCTTGTAAAAGCCAGCGAGTTACTTTGGGGCAGCAGGGATTTCACTATGGTGCGAATTTTAATTTAAGTCCTGTCGCTGGATCGGAGCAATCCTTATTTCCAAGGGCGCTCCTGCTTTTGGGGAAGAAAAATAGGCTGGAGCAGGTCCACCGTGCAAYGGGGAAGGGACTTTATATCAGGGCACCCATGTTCCTTGCAGGGGGATGGCGATGTGCCACCCTCCAGCTGCAGAGCAACATTGTGAAAGCCACACACACACAAAGAAACCCAACCCAAACCCAAAGCAAAACACACRCACAAAAAAACCCAAACCAGGATTACTGTCACCAGCAGCAGTTAGTCAATCACCACTTAGGAAAGAAACCCCAGCAACTCGACCTCGGCATATAATTAACTCATCTATCAAAAAAAAAAAAAAAAAATCAAATTGAAGTGAACTGTTGTTGGGTTCTAAATCAGAAGCCAAGTTAATTATTTTTTATGAATATTCATAGGAAACTTGTACAATTTCCAAACTAGGCCTTCAATTACTAATCAGTTAACTAAATAACTGGTATGGCTACTTCTTCCCAGGAAAAACTGATTTTTAAATGAAACAGACAAGCACACAGAAATATTTAAAAAATTAGAAGACATTGTTGGAAGCTGGATGGTGGAAATCCACCATTTAGATTCTGGATGCAAAGAAAGGGAGAGCGGAACATTTCGAAGGATGCAGTGCTCCCAAGCCCAGCTACCTTGCAGACCAGACACAGAACCTGCCGCGCGGGCAGAAGCAAAGGACCAGGCTTTGCRTCTGTCCTGTCCGGCAGCCCGGCTAATGGCGCACGCAGCAGCGAGCAGTGTGGGAACGGCTCTTCCCATGCGCGCACCCCTCTCACAATATGCTACTCAATTAYGTAGCTGTATTTCTCAGGGGCAATTCATCTTGTCTAGCCTCACAAGTTATCCGTGGGCTAAAACACAACTGAGAAACTCGGTAATTACATTGTACGTATGCTCACTTAACATATTCTGATCAGGAATACAACAAATATTTAGGAAATAGGGG
This sequence comes from Oceanodroma leucorhoa, assembly GCA_030449065.1. NCBI lineage: Eukaryota > Metazoa > Chordata > Aves > Procellariiformes > Oceanodroma > Oceanodroma leucorhoa. The sequence goes on along the minus strand of JASVER010000045.1, from coordinate 5,288,185 downwards.
TGCAATTAGACACAAGTCAGCATGTTTCTAGAACAGCAGATCTTTGAGATGTTGCTAYCGGGAGCTAAAGACAGAGGCAGAGGGTGTTCGGGCAGCCTCTACCACTCCTGCACAACATGGGCCAGCCACACAAAACTCAAAAACTCAGTACCAATTCATGCAAGAGGCTCTCTGCATAAAGGCAATTTTGCGTGCCCTCCCTCATTTAGTGATAAGGGGTAGAGAAATCACAGGCAGTGGAAATGCTTTAAAGCATTAATCAAAAAATTAAAATGATGCAAGACCACGTTGTGTATTTCCCAAATGTACAGAACTGGATGCTCTCACTGATGAAGCACCAGCTCTTACCGGGGAACAGTGATGTATTCCTCACTTTACTCCATTTAGGTGCCAACTTAGAAACTAGCGCGTCCCAGATATACTTTGTTCTTCCGTAAATCCTAGCCTGCGTGCATGAAGACATCCTGTTCATTGCCTTTTAAGCTTCCGACTTCTACAGACAGGCATCTGTGAGGCAGGTCACAGACCGACAGGGTTATGAGATGTTAAGATTTCATTAGAAACTTGGTTCTACTGTGGACTTCTCTAACCTTCTTCCTTACTCAAAAACAACATTAGAGGCCAATGCCCARTTCTTCATTCTCCTTATGACTTCCACAGAGACTAAATAAGTCAAGATACTTCTGTTAATATAATACATGGCAGATTTACTCATTTGGGCTTAAATCCTCGAAGATATTTAGATATCTAATATCTACTGAAATCAGTTACTCCATTGGTAGTGAAGTGCCTAAACGCCTTCGAGGATCTCGGCCTTAGTAAGAAGGAATATTCTGCTAAAGAGAATACGCTAAGAGAGCATTTGTGTGGTCTACGTTAGCCCTATGAATTTAAGAGGTCTCCCATGTATTTTTCCAATTTAAATCAGATTGTGATTGGTTTCTGACCCAACCAAAAGATAGATTTGATGAAATAAGACTGGTAAAACTCACTTTAGGACAAAGGTTGATTTGATAATCATAACTGCATTTCTACTATATCTATTTTCTTAAGTATTAGTAGATTTATTAGACTTTTCCTGTATAACCTATGGCTGATTTGCAGCTTCCTTGGTAATTTCTTAGTAGGCAGCAGCAATTTCTTATATCTTCAGTAATGTCTTGAATGTACATTTTTTATATTAATGATCTCACCAGGAGAAAAAGTGTACCGTGAATGCATGATGGCCATATGGAAAAGACAATGAAGTTTAGTAATTAAAACTGAAAAGGGAAAGAACTATGCAGTAATTAGAACACTGATTAATCAGCTGATAATTTTATCTTGATTAATGCTGCTGATTTTCCTCTTCTTATTGACCTAGGAAAGGTAGGTTTAGACCAATTAAATATAAATTATTCCCTTTTTTCACATTCCAGGCAGATTCCAGTGTTCTAAGTCATACTACGTTTAAGATGTGGCACTGAATTGCTCTTACTAAATTGGGCAGCTCAACAAAAGGTAAAATAAGGTTTATGTTCCAAACATGCTGATGCTTTTATCTAAGGCAGAATTGGACAGAATTGGTTATTTCACTATTATCTGGGGAATATTAAAATTAGATTAAATTGCAGTGGAAAAAAATGAAAGACTTCACCTGTTTTAAAGCCATAACAGTAGGAAAACTAAAAGGATTCATTCATTTTATTGGGCCCAAGATATGGATGCATAATGTAGTCCTGAAACTTAAAGAAAAGGTTCTATATTAATGCTCTGATTTCCCTTCACGTGCAGAACTTTATTATTCATGGGGGAAAAGTGTTGCCAGTACCAATCTCACTCCCCTGTCTGTTCACAGATCATAAACAACACCACCTATTCTTGCTTTCCCATGCACAGTTAAGGGATTAAAGCAACTTACTTTAAGTCCTGCAACAATGGAAGGAATTTTATGTATAGTCTCACTCCATTGCATTCATATGTGAATCAGGGTATTTCCTGGTGGAAGACACCAACACTTCACAATCACAGAACCCACCCTTTTGCAACTGCAAAATACAGATGTTAAAGATAATACCCTTCTTAGAGATAAATATCTGGCAAGTACAGAAAAGCTCACAAGCAAAATGCAGGTATCTTAGTTCTGGAAATTCAGATGGAAAACACTTCTTGCTAGATGTGTGCCTTTAACTTGCTGTGGTAGGAAAACACTGCAATCCATGGAAAACAAAACCCTGGACGCTCCTTTATGGATCACCTTCAACCCTAGTGTGCTGTGTGGTTCCACACATGCCAGCTTCTTCAGTTTTGTATACTGAAGTAGACTTTAAGATTAGCAAAAGTGTGGAAAGGTAAATCTACAAACCCACACCTCCAGTACGTTGCTTCTTGGCTGCTTTCTCTTTGCTGGATTTTCAGGCAGCACAGCAAAAACACACTTGTGTATGATGTGAAAAAAACTGCTGTTTAGCCAACATTTTAGAGAGCAAAGGGAATTCCACAGACACCCAGTTAAGGATTTCAGCTGACAAAAGACTCCTCTTTATCCATCTTCTGCACTACWCATTTCAGTTCTGTCCTTACCATATAACAAAAGAGCAGGTAGAATTATTTATTGCAAATAAATTATCCAATTGATTAACACTTCCTTGCTTTTCCTGCACTTTTCATAAAGCAAACCTTTTCCACTGTTTGTGTGACACGAATCTAATTCTGCAAGTCGGTTTTCAAGTGTATTTGACCACTCACAAAGATCACGTGGCACTGTTTTCTCTCTTGGATGGAATTACTCAGCAGGGCATCAWGAATCATTAAAAAAAATAATGACCACGCAGTAGAAAATGTTCTGTTTGAATATAAACAACTTGTTAACAAACACATACAGGTGTGCATAAGAGAAATATATCTTTCTGAAGCAGAAGTAACCAAACAAGGAATATGAATAAACCAAAACAGAACTGGAAAGTTTTCATATTATTAGATCAACTCTGTTCACTAATGTCTCTTACCCTGTCAACAGAAATGGCACTTCTGTATTCTCTGGCAAAGGAACAAAATAAATGATCCCCTAGTCTGGATCAAATCAAGTGAGTGAAATTGGATGGATCAACCATGGGACGGCAAATACTTCATCAGCATGCCACCAGTCCAAACCCAAAGTAGGATGATTGTGCAAAAAAAGTGGTTACTGTTGTAACTGATTGCCTTTATGTTAGCAATAATCTAAAACCCACCACTTCGCAACTTTTTAGCTATGTTACTAAGGCTAAGTAGGCCAAAAGATTGCCTCACTTGGTAGGTCAGGCATACTAATAGATAAACCATGCATCAAGAGAAATCTCGTTCTGCAACTACATGTATTCGCTCTGTGGCTAAACAAAAAACTTCCAATTTCCCTTTTCAGAGATCCAAATTTTATAGTCACAAAATTAAGAAATGAGGTATGGATGGACATAAGCCTGGTATGAATTTCCACAGCTAAACAAATGCAAGAAAAATAAATACCCCATTAATTCAATTTCCCAGATGTCACACTCTATCCTAGCTACGCTTTGACTGTTTTGCTCTGGTTATAAGCTCTTTGGGGGAAAGGAATGTGCAATGCCAAACATAGTCTGTGCTTATTTATAAGGAGACAAAGATTAATGTTTTCAAATCAAGGTGCCTAAAGTACAGCTCAAAAAGTTGTATTCAAAATTTTACATGTGTGGTGTCACTAAGAAGTACCAATCACCCGCCAATTCTCGGGCATCTCAAAGTTCAGCATTTTTTAAATCAAGTCACTCCATCTAAGTATGGATTTTCCAGCTAAATTTTAGGCATCATAGTTTGAAAGAGAGCTGGACTGTGTTTAACTAGCTTGAAGCCATCTAACTGGGAACATGATGTTTGTGCAACCACAGAAGTTCCAAAACAAAAGGAAGCCAGGAATCTGAGAAACAGTAACATAAATAATTTGCAACTACAGCCATGCAACTACCGCCCAATGACAATTTTCTTGAAAAAAACTATTAGATCAAGAGATGCAAAATACTAATTCAGCTAAAAGTAAGGCAGAATACGTGAGAAGCAAACCTTACAACACCATTCCTTATAATCCCATTTGTGCATTGACCATAGAATAGAGCAGAAAAAACAATAAGCTAAACCCTTCACATATTCTTACTTCTTGGTAAGCTTTCATATGTGACTGAGAGCAGAATATAATTACATATAATTAAGTATAACTAGTATACTAGTTATTAAGTATAACTATATACTAGTAATAAAACAAATTGCTAAAAGTCCATGAGGAAAATGGAAAAAATACAGTGACTGGACAGACTATTTCTAATAGTTTGAAAAAAATGCATAGCATTGTGCACAGTGAAGTGTTAGTTTTTATATAACTATTTCTACAAATATTTTCATCAAAATGACTAAATATTGTAGAATTTTAATAGAAAATGATATTTGTAAGACTGATTATCAGTGTTGTTTTATAAGCCAGCATAGTATCACCAACTTTATTTAACAGAAGCATGTTTCAGGATCACAAATGAAATGAAAAGAAAACTGAAACATTCCTGTTTCAAATAGCTTTAGATGCCTCAAAACCTAATCATATATAAATTGGCAAAGGGATAAAAAAAAATATACTAACTTTCAGAAACAGGGGAGATGTAAATTACCAGGGCTTATGCTGTTCATTTTATTAAGTAGTTGAGGACTTGCCTGAAATTTTCACACCTTTGTTTTAGAGCAGAGCTTTGCATATCTAGAGCTTATGCAATGGTCTTGCTTTGGATAACTTTCTGATTCATTTACAGTAGTAGCAAGCTCTTAGGTAAAGAAGTTACTGAGATGTTCCAGCACTATCACCATCAGTAATAATTTTGCTGTGTTAAGGGCAAGAGTATTAAACTGAACTTGATGGCGGGATCCACTGATACACAAATTAATGGTGCATTCCACTTAAAATTAACAAGGACCACAGTAAAACAAAGGGTATGCTACACACTGGAAAGGACTGAGCAAGAAACCCGTGGGAGAAAAACCCAAAATGCTAACAAGAGAGGTATTTAAAGTTTAGAATGAACGCCAATAAATTTTCTATTAACAAGACTATATAAAAAGTAAACAACCATCTGACTTACCAAATCTGGAAGACAAACAGAAATAGGGCAGCAACCATACCCGAGTGTAATATAAAATTATTTAAAAAATCATCAAATCATACAGTTTTAAGGTTAATGATACTCAATAAAAACTTCATTAACAGTAAAATGAAAGGGAGGACATTACTCAAGATCAAGAAAAACATTATATCTTATACGGTAATTAAGATCACAAAGCGCCATATATATGACTGAAATTACAAGAGGAAGTTTATGCATTGAGTCAGGACAAAACATTGCTTCAAACCCATATAAAAGCCAACAAGTGGGGCCAGGCTCTAGGACTGGCAATCCAGTTTAGTTCCTCCGGAATTTTAGCAGACAGGGCACAGAGACTACTTTGGTTTAGCTAAAAAAATGCTTCAAGGTATGAAAAGTCTGTGTAATCAGCAAAGAAAACTCTGAAGTTAATTTCATGAGGTTGTTGATAAACTAAAGAGAGCAAGAGGAACAGTATAAGTCAAAAGAACATAACAAATATTCTAAAATAGGAAAGAGAAGTGCCTGGAGAAAAAAAAAGTGCAATACTAGTAATTTATCACAAACAGTATCAATCAGATCCATTCGGCGCCTGTTATTGCACAGAAATTAAAAATCCCTAAGTGCAAACTTTCACAGGGAAGCCAAGTCATGAACAGTTACCCAACTCTTTGTAATGTATCACACAATTTTTTCATCATTTCATCACTTGTGTAATTCCATACAAAACAATGTTTAGCATTAGCAGCTCAGATGATAAAACAAAGCACATCTGAACAAAGAATCACCAGAACAGAGGAGTCAGGTCTAGAAAAATTAAAAGGTGATGATTCAATCTGAGGGAGATTCAGTACTATAAACAAAATAATCTGTGATCTCAACATCTTGTTACAGATTAACTGAGGTATAGACTCACAGATCTCAATCTTGTGCCAAGGATTCAATCTGAGAAATGATGAATGGATTTGGTAAAAAAGCACACGTGTTAATATAGCAGCTGCCAGATGTACCTTCTAATGCTTAAAAAATGACCAGAGCCAATGGGTTTTCCAGAGGGTCTCCAAGACAGTGAACAAACCTCATCAAGTAAGGCATGCTCCAGGTCTGGATGAGAATGACAGGGAGGAGACCTCCAGAGACCCAGAACTACAAAACACTTGCTCCCAAATCACAGTTGAATGATGAACAATAGTAGAAGTCCTCCATCTGTGGTCCACCGATAGCTAACTGGTTACATTTGGAGAACATCCAGTTAGTTAAATTGTATGAACCGCTAACTTTCAACCAATATTCAGTTTCACATGTATAGTAAGATACTGCTTGTTCATGCAAGAAACAGCATTCAGATAATTTTAAAAAACCCTCCCTCTCCAACCTAACAGCTAATGACTTTCCTGTCCCCTATCAACTCTTGGGCAGTTTTTAGACTTCAAAAATTGCATTCCTAAATAATATAATATTACAGAACATTCCTCCTCCCAAAGAAACAAAGTACGCTTACATCTCTCAACAAATACATTCAGCATTTACTTCCTAACATTTTCGGTAGTTCAAAGATTTCAACAAATGGCACCATTTACACTTTTCCCCTACTCTCCAAACAGCTTAAGTTCTTCACTCCCAGCATCATTGAAGGCTCTTCTACAGTCCCATCAGAATTTTTTTTTTAAACTCTCAGCTCCCAGCTAACTGATCACATTGTCAATTCTCTACAAAACTCCAACTTCTCTTTCCAGCAATTTTTTTTCCTCCCAGTCCCAGAAACTCTCAAATTCAACACCTGGGCATACTCATATTTCTTCTAAAAGCAGCCATGATTGCCCTTGGTCAAAATTATTCTGCACTTTTCTGCAGCCCCAACAGCACTTTTCACAGTCAGGATTATTCTCCACATTGTTGTCTGCAGTCAAAGTCACTCAAAAATTCCTATGGTCCCAGCAGCACTAAAAATACATAACAGCCTCCTTACAATAATGGCTGTGAATCACAGCATTCCTCAGCTGACATAAGTAGTTAAAATAGTTTAAAAAAAGTTAAAATAAAACTTTTTAAAAGTTCAAGTGAAAAATGAAAAAAGGTTGAAAAGGACTCCCCTACCGTCTAACAATATTAAAGTCTGCCTCAAATTTACAAACGTACTCAGCAACATCAAACGCGCCGGCTTCAAACACACGCGGCAGCTTCAAACCTGGCAGCTTCAAATGCGGCAGCTTCAAACACACGCGGCAGCTTCAAACGCGGAAGCTTCAAACACTTTTGTGGCAGCCATCTTGCACACGCTCAAAAGAGCACAACCTTAGAAACCTTAGGCAGGCACCTTATCCACTAGGCTACACAGAGGCTTTGTTACAAAAAAGAATTATTGGAATTTGCAGACGTTAAATTAGCCCGTAGAGGGAGCTCACACCGTCCCATAAATGTACAATAATTGGAACATACTGTAATTTAAAACATTTCTCTATTAAGCTCTCTGTAGAGAGGCTACAGAGGTCAAAGTAGAGCGTTCCTTACTTCACACCAACCTCTGTGTGCCCATAAAATTTCATTCAAATTAGACTCCATTGACCACGTATTTTGTAGCTTCAACAAACAGAAGAAGAGGTGTTTGGCCATGTATTCTCCACAACAAGCACGGCTTCTCATAATCATCATTTGCACCTGATGTTGGAACAAGAAAGTCTATGTCAGAACGCAACAAGAACAAAGATCCATCGGTTGGAATTGTCATGGCAATGCCCTCGATCTCCCCACACGTTCCTTCTGTTCAGGCAGCAATGGTAGTGCTCTTTTTATAACTTGACTAGAGCTGCTCTGGCATCTCTCAGGTTTCTGTGCTACATGCAGTGCTTTCAAAGAGTATTATAATAGCGTGCTTGATATTCAAAGGTTGACGATGGAAACTGTTAGCTACTGGATGTTCTTTAATGAAGCCACAAGTAAACAATGACCCAAATTCCTCTGGAAATGTGGAACAGAACGACCACTCTACAGGAGAATACATGCAATAAATGTGAAGGGAAAAGGAATTTTCTAATTCTGTATGGCGAAAGATACATCAGAAAAAAAGCCATACCCTTAGCTGGAAAGGTTCTGAACGCATGTATTGATTTACATCATGCAAACTGAAACAGCAGAGTGCACTTACTCTGTAAAAAGAAGGTTACCTTCCCTCAGCCTGAATGCACAATAGAGCAAACCGGTGTGCAAGAAAGTAAGAAAAAATGTTAGCAAAGAGAGATTTTATTTGACTTAACATAATTTGGGACATTCTAAGCACTGCACAGATTGATCAGAATTCAATATTAAGTTGTATTTTCTATACCATAACAACGCCAGCAAACATTTCATTTTCCTGTTGGCTTTGGAAATGCAAGTGCCTGCACCTTTTAGAGATTTGGTGCCTCCCATTTTGCAACAGTAAATTGTAACACTATTTTAATTTTCTTAGGGAAAATATGATTGTTCTGAGAGCCACATACTCAAATCATCAAGAACCACGAAGGAAAAGAATGTTAGTATGACACATCAGAGCAGGAATAACCTTTTTGGTTAAAGCTTCCTCTAGCATCCATATAAATCTTGCTAGACTGTGTTGTTTCACGAGCATTGAGCAAGACCATATGCTTTGTTTTCACCCCCATGCGTCCATCTACCCCAAAGCCAGAAGTTAACTTTACGCTCTTTAATTAAAGCAATCCAAACCATCCATCTCCACCTCTTTTTTCCCCTCAGTATTATGATATTGACATACAGGAATACATTTTAATTAATATAAATTCCAGCACCTTCAACTTTCAAATCCAAAATTGAAGATCCTGTGTTATACCCTTTCACTCTCTGTAGCCCTTGCTCACCCAGTTGCCGCATAGACTGTTCAAGGCTCTGACCCAGCAACACGTATTCTTCAAGTTTAAACAGGAGATTAATCCAGCTGAATGTAGTCAATTAAGCATGGACTTTAGTGGTTTCCTGGAGCGGAGGAAGAGTGAACTCTGTAAGTGAGAGGTGCAAAACAGAAATCTTTTTTAAAGTAGAATATTAAAAAAGCTGTAACAAAAATTGAGAGATCTGTATCACACACAAGGTATATAGCGACGGAGAAAGCTCAGCAGTTAATTCTAACCAGGAAAACACCAAATACTTCTCACAAACACAGGTATTTATCTGCAGAGTTGGAAACTTTTGGGTGCTTGCAAATCTGGGCTGAAAATCCAGAATGTATTTCCTAGGTATAAAGTTAGTATTTCCTACTATATTTTCAGCATTCCTGCCTCCTCTTTGAAATCAGAAGGTGCAGAACTAAGAAAAACATGTTTTAAAAACAAACAAGGCTTTTTTTTTTTTTTCCCTACTTTTGAAAAGCTCTAGTTAAGGATTAGCTTCAGTTTTAGCCGTAAGTCTGGGTGAATAGTCACTACACAACTGGTTAATTCGTTGTTACTGATCTAGTGCAGTCTCACCCACAGGTGCCAGTATAAAGTTTTGGGAGCTGATTCTCTCCTCCTCTTCTCACGGAACTTGCATAAAGGATTATACATTTGGTTGCTAGTAAACTCACATAAAGAACAACTCCATTTAGGTTTGCTGGTTAACTTTTTCCCCTCTAGATTTATGTCTATCTAAATTTGATTTCTTGCTCAGTAATACAACCTTGTTCAATTTCTTCTTTGAAGTGGTTATGTAGAACTTGAGTTTAATGCACTAAATGAAAAATATTCCCACCTTTATACCTTTAAGCAGCTATAAGGAGAAATAAAGTTATGTAAAATAGAAATTAATAGCTAATAAACTTCACAGAATCCAAAAGAAACCTGAAAAGAGAGCCCAGAGATAAGACAGTGTCTTTTGTGTAAAAGCTCTGTTCTCCATCACTGCATCCATTACCTCCTGTGATGCAGAATGAATAGAAGACTAATGCCTACGGGGAAAAAGGGACCAGCTATGGTTACGGCTATAGTTTAAGCAAAGAATAACGTGTCTGCATCTGCTATCCTTTTTTGAGTCCTCCCAGACATGGTGCTTGTATATCCACACAAGTCTCATAAATAGCCAGTTGCTAACTAGAGTTAACTTCGGGAAGAGCATGAGAACGCGGCAGATGTATGGAGTTATTTCCCCAACATCTTCTCCCAGCCTCCAGGAATTTGCTGCTCAGGAATTTCCTGAGGCAAAGGTGATGTCTGTGCTTAACAGCTCCCACCACTCCTTCTGATTGCTTTGTGAACTTCTGTAAACTTTTAGCATTCACAGTTATGTGCATGTGTGAAAGGTACCCCCAGAACACAGAGACTCCAGACAAAATGTAGTCATTTATTATTGCTCAAAAAAGACTAGCTTGCTCTGCATTTCCCTGTAACCACCTGTACCTGACTGGGGCAGATTCTGAAGAGTATTTCATAAGTGTCTCCACGAAATTAGTGTAATTATTTAAGGGCAACTGATTGGCATAAAATTAGAAGAACTGCTGGGAAGACGAGTAGCAGAATCATACCTTCCCAGCCATCAGTCTCTAGAGTCGTGAGCTGCACAAGGTCTCCGACCTCTGTCAGGTATCACACTGGCCTGGACAAGATAAAGTGAACTTCTTAATAAAAGAAATTCTAAAATCATGCATAACTGTAAATTTGCCACAAAGCTTTTATTAAGCCAGCTACATTTCTTTCCAAAGCCTTGGGAGCTGAGTCGTCAGACAGCAGCACTAGAGTCACAGCTGCACGAAGGATTGTTTGGGGTGTAGCACCTGAATGTTGAGAGAACGTTCTTTTCTGGCATCTTTTTTTTTTTTTTTTCCCTATTAGGTTAAATGTGAAACCCCAGAGAAACTAAATAATGATTTATCTTGTATACACAGTATGTGCTGCTTATGTTTAGGGACCATCTGTGAATGTATTTCATGCAGCAAACATTCCTCATGTAATAATGATGATCTGAAGACTGAAATTTGTTTTTTTCCTTAAAAGTAAATAAAAAAAAAATTCTATTTCAGTTGCAGTGCTAGAAGCCTGGAGGTCAGTTTATTCTAAGTAGGCGTCACTGATGGCAGCGAAGAGATATTTTAAGAAAGCTTATTTGTGTACAATATCCACAGGCCATCCACTTCAACTATTTATATGAATTCTTCAGTTAGTATATAGCTGGGCTAGCAAAAATGAAAAGTCATATTAGCATTTATCATACACTAAATATTCAATTTTTAAAAAAATAGGAAGCAGTGATTTATTTTTTTTAAAATATATGTGCCATTGTAATCTTTTTTGAAGCAAATTTTTAGATACAGTCTTCATTTTTTGATACATACATTCATCTCACTCTCAGGACATACACAAGAATAAAATAAAAACTTTCCTGTTAAATAACATTACAGTGTAGTAATAATGTTTCTAGAATGCAGTTTAAACACCATTTTCAGTGTATGATTCTATTGCACTGACACTGTAATCTCATCTCAGCTGTTGTATGGAATTTGTAGCATTTTTATCTATTCGTGTTTCTGCCCTTTACCTGGTGTTTTGACTCTACTCTCAAGCAATTTTTTCCGTCTTCACTTTTATTAGATGGTTGCAAGGTTTTTTGTTAGTTTTATTTTTTTTTCCTTTACACTGTAAAGGCTACATTTTGGAATGAAATGCTTGATACTGGCACCATTTTTCCATACCAGCATTCCCTGAAATCTACTTGATCAGTTTTGGGGGTTTTGTTTGTTTTTGTCTTAGTAGCTCAATTTATAGTGGTCTGCACAAATAGGAAACAGGAACCTGCCCACACCTTCCAATTACTGACTGAGTGCTGACACCTTCTCACAGTTCCTCAACATGCCTGCAACAGTTCTCAATATTCAAAGGATTACTTGTATTTTAAATGAGTGTAAGTTTGTAGAGGTGGCAAACCAATGAGCGTAATTTCACTAGCAATTCTGCATGTGTGTATTTTACAACACTGCATTTTTCATGCACTTTAATACAAGGAGATTTCTCCGTGCTACAAGTCACATATTTCACTGCATGGCAGCGGGGGGAACAAAAAACCAGGTTTAAAAAAAAAAAAAAAAAAAAAAAAAAAAGAGGATTTGACACTGCTGCACCAAACACTTGGGTTACTACAGATCCCACCCACAAACATGTCTGCAGATGGAGAGAGCACAGTAACGCTGGACTGATTCTACCTACCTAGAATGACCACAAAGTGAAAACAAGAGGGCAGCAGCCTACAGTCTTTTGAGATGTCTAGTTTCTGTATTTATAAAGTGCCTAGAGCTATAAGCCCATAAATATAATCATTATTTCTTCTTATTCTAATCACTAATCAGTCTGCCTGCACACTTGCAGATCACTTTTTCGAATATAATAATATGTTATTGTATTTCTTGACTAAATGGATACTGTAAGTCAACGTTACATGCCGTTTACAGTACTAGTAAATGTATCCGTAGATTAGTAATTGCAGCTGGAGACATTGATTCTATACCAGAAAAACCTGAGCAGAAATCATACTTCACCACCAACTCAACTGATAGAACAGCAAACAGAAAAAAAAATTGTATTATTAAAGCACCTCATTCATAATTATGCAGTTATCCCAAAACAAATAAACTAGTTATTGATAATAGAGAATTCTGCTATTTGTATTAAAATTGGTGTAAATCATAGACAAAACTGAACAATGAGATGCCAGCACAGCTCACCTCCTTCATAACAAATTTCTTATTGGATCTAAATAACTTGTATGAGAAAGTAGGTTAAATGTAGAGAGTGTTTGTAACAGGATTATATGAAAGAGGAAGGCATGTCACATCTGAGATAGTCTAATAAGAGAAAACCTTGGAATATAAATGGCTTGTGCAATATAACAAAAATTTTCTGACAAAATTAGATTGTCATTCCAGAACCAAATGCTGAATTATGAAAACTAACGTCAAACAGAATTATGCAATTTGCCTAATGATCACAGGTATGAAAGTCACAGAATACTGTGATCACGGGAAGAAAAGGTCTATAAATAAACAAACAACAGTCACGTTCAGCAACTCTTCTGGAACAAAGTTCAGGCCTGCAAAAGTCTGGGGCCAGAATCTCCTGTCATTTATTGCTGTTTCCCTTGGTAATAGCACCACTGAAATCAATACAATTACATCAGGGGAAAGATGAATCTGCCTTCTAGTGTTTCATGAAGTTGGAAGACAAAATTAATGGCAAGCCCTAATATAATATAATTGACATGAATGCTACAGAGTCTGTCCCGCACACGGATCCATCAGCTTTGGTCTGTTGGCATAATAAATTGTTTTCAGAGTACAAAGCTAGCTACTAAAGGCAGGGAAGTGAGAACATAATTTAATATGAATGACAGAAGCAGGAAAAAAAAATATAAAGAGTTATACTAATAATATCAGGAAAATGTTAATCGTATGATGATGGGTGTAACATTAACTAGATGTTTGGTCTATCCTCAATATCAGTCTAGAGCATTTGTAACCATGGAAGCTGATTCCAAAATGAGATATTCTGTTTTCTAGTATTACAGTTGATATTATGAGATCT
>JASVER010000045.1:5255144-5274452 GCA_030449065.1 Oceanodroma leucorhoa | reverse complement strand
TTTGTGTAAAGCAGATAACTCACATGCTTTGCTTATCTGGCAACACCTTTTTAAAAATCAAATCAGACCTTAAGGTCAGGTCTCACTAAACATCCTTATTAGAAGGGTGGGTGGCATCCTTAAGACAATTACCACTGATCACCTCTTAATGGCACTTCAAAACTACTCAAACATTAAAGGAAAGGTCATACAAAGCCCCTGTGTGCCATCTTTCAGGGCACCAAAACTGTAATGGAATCATATATATTATCTCAGTCATATAAATTGTTCTTGTTGCTGTTTCTGAGCTGTGGAAGCAAATAGGTTTAATGTGTGGTTCAGGTTGTTGAGTGGGATTAGTTGGTTGATGACTTCTGCTTGTTATATTTTTCCAAAATTGCATCAGGTATAGCTTATGTAAAACTGTTTCTATTATTAGGAAATATTTTTCCTTCAATACAGTTTTAAGGATTGGGAAGACTTCTATTTTTATTATTATTTTTGCCAAAGTAAAAATGTTGCACCAGTGTTTTCCCTCTCTCTCAGCTCGAATTCCTGCATTTAGCTATTGGAGCCTCTGAAGTAGGACAATCTGATTCAAATGGGGGTGTTGCATTGTTACTGAGCACATATAGGCTATATTTGTGCACTCAGATTTTAGCATTTTCTAGAAAAGTTTTTCACTTCAAAAGTAAAATAGCAAGGAATTTTTCCCAGGATGCTGTATGTGATTTGGACAGATTTTAAGGTTTTGGCAAGGTTCTTCAGAGGAGAGTAGGAGTGGCTGGTACACCCTAAAAGTCAGTTGACAAGTTTTTAGGGATTTCCAAGATAGTTTCTTTTCTTGCAGTTTCCTGCTTTGAATAATCAGTCATTTTTTACTTCAAACCTCCAAATATTTCAAACAAGTAAGAAGTTAATTTATTGTTTTTTAAACAACTGTTTGCCCAACTTGCATACAGACAGAAGTCGGGGGAGAAATGTAACATTTGTTATTAGAGATTACCATCGTTCTCTTGTTGCAGCGGCAGAGCAAGATTTAAAATCAGTGCTGACGGGAAGCAGTGACTCAATGCCACCAAAATGATGACTATTACTCCAACTTTCCACTACCAAAGGTGTTTAGTCAAACCTCTGCACAACAGAGTCTGTACAAAAGGGGAGAAACAGTGGTCATGCAGAAATGTAACACAGATGTGCAAAGGATTTTTTAAGTAAAAAATCTCAGTTAGTGCAACAGGTAACTGCAACACAAAATTGTCTTGGGCATCTATTTATGTAGGAATAGTCCAACAAAAAGCCTGTTATAAAGGACAATACAATAAAACTGTTGTAATGCTCTATTTCATACATAACACAGCTAATTTAAATGTATGTTCATTGAGCTAACAGATTTTCTGAATCCAAAACTAAGTCCTAAAACATGTAACAGTAGTGCTGTCTTAGATTAACATTTGAAGGAAATAAACTTGCTGAAACATTAAACCTTCCATGCATTAAGAATATGGCAGATGGCTGAAAACATCTATGAAAAGAAAGTCTCTTCTGCCTTACATTTAGCCATGCCCAGCATCCCTAATGATGAATCTGTCTGAAACATACGTGTTAGAGGGAAAGATCCCTTATGAATGAAAACTAGAGGTCTCATTAGTCTTCAGTAAACAAAGAAAGGGGTGAAACATTAATGTACAGACCAGTTCTTTCAGCCTCTGGGCCTCAGTCCTACCCAAAGACCTGTGCAAGTGCAGGAGTTGGATCTTGCCTCCGCACATAGCAGCATCATGAGCCACAAACAGCTGTAAGCAGCTCATGTTAACAAGAAACCCTGTATTGCCTGATCATTTTCCTTCTCAACACGTAGAAACAATAAGGAGCTTAATAAGGAAAATACACTGTCCTGATTAGAAAATAGTGTAGACATTCAGATATTTCCTCCACGGTAGGGTTTTCTATGATAAAAATTCCAAACTGCTATTTAAAAAAGATTTTGTGCTATTTTTCATATGTGCTATTTTTAGAAACATTAAAGGGGTGATAATTTGTCCTGTTACTGCTTTCTGAAAGCAGTATGCCAAAGACCAAATTCTGGTTTTGCAGACCTACAGTTAGCTTTTTTTTTTGTTTTAACTGTTACCATCATAAAAAAAGATTTAGAGAATATCTTTCACTGGATCACTCCTCACCCCAAATTATTTTCTTTTTGTTTAAATAATTTCTTCACATCTTTTTTCAAACTGTAAGCTTCCATCAAGGACAAATGTCTGCTGGATGCAGTGCATCATCTTTCTCCAATGCTGTCCTAACAAGTATGTGCAAAACTACCTTCCTGCCCATAATTTTACTGTCATTTGGAGTATTCAGCCTGAAATACGAGTTCTTACAGTGGCATATTAATAATTATTGGGATTCTGTATTTTTAAAACCTAAAAACACATAACATTATCTTAGGCAGTTAACTCACATACGTCTACTTCATCAATACAGTATTGAATTTCAAGCACAGCTTCGAGTTGTTGGGACATATTCAAGGTAAACTTCGACGTAATCAACTTACCATGCAGGATTCAGGTCCCCACACAACATCTAGGGTCATTTTGGATCCCCTGGCAGGTCTGCTCTGCTGCAAGTTGCCACTGGTATGTCACCTGTAGACCATGTGTTGTACTGCGTGTCATTCCTTGCAGATGTTTCAGGCACCTTAACTTGGTATGTTTAGGCACCTGAATCGTTCGCACTAGCAAAGGATGAAAGATAAGACAGAGATCCAGCCACACAGCAGCTGATATAGTTGACACGCACAGTACTTGAAGAAAGTGTAAGGATTATACAACTGAAGTTTAAGGGTTTCTCATACACTCCAATGCACACAGAAGTGGCAACAGATTTTGAATGCCAATTCACATTGTGTCCACCTCGAAGCACCGAGACTGAGAGGTTTCTAGTAATGCCCTAAGACTGCGTGAACTTCAGCTTGGCTCGCAAGTACTCTCTGCTAGTGAAGAACAGAGTGTCAGAGGCTGTACACACAGTCAATGCAGTGACCACCTCTGCACAACTCTGAAATACTACATGGAAAAAGCAGCCTTTCAGAAGCTGTCCAATATGGGTCAGCAATAAGACAGATCTTCACAATGCTGTAAACACAAGTCATTTTGCCATCTTTGTAAGTTTACTGCTATTCTAATGTTTTCCAATACATCTGTAGAGATGCGCAAGAGTTTAACTCACTTTTCATTTGTGGTTTTTCCTCTATGTCTGAAAGGCTTTTAGACTAAGCCTGGAGTTCTGTCTTAACACGCCAGAGATTGACAGCAAAGGGTGGTCACACCCATGATATGTTTCAAGTTTAAACTGAAGAACTATCATTTACATTAGAAGAGAGAGAGTGGCAGAGGGAAACATTAAGTCTGGATAATCAACAGCAAATAGCCAGGATGCAAATTAGCTTAGAAACAAGACCCCTTTTCAAAAAACAAAAACAAACAAACAAACCCAACCATATATATAATAAATGTATGTTACATATATACAATGTGATATACCCCTGAGCGTGTCACCCCTCGGGGGGGTTGGCTGCCAGGGCTTAGACCAACTTAGAGACAGCATGACTGCAACAGCCCCTCAGAACTTCCCCAGCCCCAGGGCTGCAAGAACACATCCTGCCCCAGTCTCATGCAGTAATAGATGACTGTATTTTGGGTTTAATAATTTCCATTTGATGCATTTTACTTCTAAGACACATCCTACACTTTTAAGAAAGGTTACTTAACTTTGAGAAATTCTCAGTCATCAGGAAGCAGGTTCAAAAGACCTGTGTCTTTACATATGTACACTGAGAAGGGGAGAAAATGGGCTGTCTTAGAGACCATCGGAAGAGACAGAAGCAGAGGTGACAGTGTAAGTATTAGAGGCAGAATGACCAGTAATGTCATTAATGCAAGGTATTCTCCAGCTACAAATCGATTATGCAGTCATTTCTCAGGAAGATCGCTTATGAACTCAATTCAGATAATTTTTCATGTCCTACAGGTGGAAGCCATGCTAATAGACGGAAATGAGGGTTCTCCCCAATTGATGATGTGAATATTAAGGAGAATTAAAAATTCTTTCTTCAGAATAACTGATTGAAACACATGTGACAGGCACCTCTGCAGGGCTGGTTTAGCTTTAAACTGGAACTCACCCAGGCTCTTTTGACCACAGGGTATACTGCAACAAAAGCTGCTGTATCTGTACAGTCACTCAAACATAAACAAAACATTTTTTTATTCAGCATACCAAAAACTAGATCATGGAATAAGACTCATCCCTTCTCTGAGTATTTACTGTTTGCTGGGCAATGAATTCTGGCTCACTTCTATTGCTGTCTGAATGAAGGCTGACCCTGAAATGACCAAACCAGTAGCCTAAACAGCTATGGAGATAACTTAAGGCATTTTCACCCTCCATTTAGTTTAGATGTTTCTAACTGTTAGAACTGCTATTCCTACAGGATTAATTATAAATAGTTATCTACTGATATCTACAGTAATACATTTTGCTTCTGAGCATGCACCACTGAATTTTATAATGGGTTGTGTATACACTGCAAATGTTAAACAATATTTTCATTGATAAATGACAGGCAACTTGTATTTGCATTTCCTGTGAGATTTAATGATGCAGTGGGATAGCTGTATGGAAACTGGGAATTAATATTAAGACGTAGTGCCAAAGCTACCCCCAGGACAGCAGGCGAATTGCTCATTAACTTAATAGAATTTGAACCCATTTATTCTACACTATACTTCGGTTCTTGGGATCAAAAGTCACTTTGTTTTTCCAATACCCTATGTAGAAACAAAATTGAATAAAATAAGGATCGCTTCAACTCCTCTTTTCTTTCTCCAAATGCTCCGTTTTTCCCCCTAGAAGCAAAAGGTTCTTCCAACTTCCCAGGTTGCCTTAGAGCCCTCCTCTGCCACCAGCCATGGAAAGGCGATGTTCTTCCACATGTGAACCCGTAGCAATACAACTGCTTCACTCTCACAGACCAACTCAACACCACATCTGCACGGAGCCAATTTCCTCCTCTCTACTGACTCATGAGCTGCACTGCACTTTTGGTAGCAAAAGCGAGTTGTTCACACCAACAGGGAAGTTAAAGCAGAATTAGGGAAGCAAAGGAAACCAATTTAGGGAAGTGATCCTGCCCCACATCCATCACCCAGAAACACTTTGCTCTAATGATGCTTGTAACACTCGCTTCAAGAGTGCTTAAAAGCTTTAGGAAAGCCTAAAAGCTTTAGGAAAGCCACTGTTCCCTAGGACACATCTACTCAAGAGTTAGCTGAAACTTAAAGCCGGGGATGGTAGCAGGAACAGAACTTTTCCATGAAAGCTTCAGTTTATTATTTGCAGAATGTCAAAAACTAGACAGAGAGGAACTGGAAAAAATCATTTGCTTTTTATTTGCTGAACAGTTTTACTTTCAAAACCAAATTAAGGTATTCTCCTTTCTTTAATGCAAAGTCCCTCCAAAACCACTGAAAAAAACTTCCTGTGTTTACAAACTACAACATATTTCTAAATGATACCATATATTCCTCAGTCTCCTAATTTTTCGTGGTAACCTAGAATTTTATTTTCAAAGTTCAAGGTGAAGGAGTTAAACGGCCATGCTTCCAACCACACGGAAGCTTCAAACTTGTTTTTAGTTTCTCCCCTCTCTTCCTGTGAGCCTTGTCCATGGCACAATCTGCTGAATTCATCTTACAGTGATATTTTAGTGTTTCTTCTCTCATAGAATTTTAATGTGTTTAATTTGACAAACTTAAATCTAAAATATGCACAGACCCATTTTTCTGAGCTGTTTTGAAGTCTTAGAGCCCCTGCCTTATATACTCTCCCTGAAATCAATACAATTACACCAGATAAACATTCTTCTCGTGTAAATTAGAAGAATATATCTCTCAAGTTGAATATTTCCAATCGTCTGTAAGTGGACATACAATGGGAGGCAGTGTCATGGAAAATTAAGAGCTAAAACAAGCTTCCTAAAAGGAGAAATYTGTGTATGTTTGAGGGAGCACTGGCATTGACCAAAAATAAAAATGATTCCTGAAAAAAACAGTACTTTCACTTCGGTGTTACATAATAAAAGGAGTTTTCACGTTGGCACCAATGGGAAAAAAACTGTGCAGGAGAGCACAAATGCTCACATCTAACCTAAGCTAGGACCTTCCCTGTGGCCCAGACCTGTTGCTGAAAAACATGCTAGGAACATGCAGGAGCCACTGCATACCCGTTTGGACTAAACCTTATCAAAGATATAAATACATACTGCTTTAACAGTTGTTACATCAGTGCAGCATTTGTAGACATTTACTAAGGAAAACAGACTCCTTTAACGGAGGCTTACAAATGGAATTTAGAAATTATTTTTAACAACACTCCGCATCAAAACCAATTTTTGTCTGTGATATTACTAACCCAGCACCACATACCACCCGCCACTTCCACCCCACACAGCATTCCCACTGGTATTAGCAGACTGAGAGCACTCTCTAGTGTCTGGTCATTAACTAACTTGTTTCATTATGCAGTGTGTAAATAGGTTGAAATCAAAACCTTATTTAAGCTGTGAGAGTGAAACTGTGCAACCCCAAATTTCATGGTTAACTGTGTGTAACTTAAGCAGTACTTCGGTGCTATCTGGAAGCTAACGCATGTTTATGCTTAGAAAATTGACAAAAAAAAAAAAMCACCTTCAAGAGCACTCATACAGCAATTCTGCTCTCAGGATGAAATTCACACCTGTGCAATAAACCAGTGCAGTCTCAAACCCCAAGCAACATGGAACTTAAACGGAATTTGATGGCATCTAAATCTTTGCAGTATCTCTACATGGCACAAGTTTCACCACTTTCTCTTCAATCTCATTCATGTGGACTTGATAAAAAAAAATTATTTTACTTTGGTCAAAAGAAAGCTATTTTACATTTTGTTCCACTTTGGCTCTGCAGTCCAGTTCACGAGAAAGTTAGCTTACATTTCTCCCCCCCCCCCATTTGTAACTTGTCAATCAGAAGCAATTTGTTTTTTCACAAATTATATTTCAGCGCATAAACATATTCAAATGTTGAATTTGTTTATCTAGTCAAAATTCCTGTCTAGCATTAATTCAGCCATCTCAGTGTGAAGCAGATGCAGGAGTTTGAACTAACCTTTCCCCAAAAGCAGTCGCCCAACCGTCTAACTCAACTGGAGCAGTTTTGGGTGGCSTGTGCTAACTGCCCATGGCAGAGGCTGTCCTAACTATACATTCGGGTTTTCAACAAGGTTTGTCATTCAGGTTCCTTTCTCAGTATATTAACATCCCTGCTTAAAACCAATATTAAAGTGAAGCTTTTAAATATGCCAAAATGAAGATTAAACACGACTAGAAGTGTGGTGCTGAAAAAAAATATTACTATTATTTCTCTATTATTAACGGAAGTGTTGTCTTGTGGATAAGGCCCTGTGCCTGAAGGAATTTAGATTCATTCCCTGTGCTGTCACAGACCTTAGCTGTGACCTCTGGCAAGTCATTAAATTGCCTTGTCCTCAATTTCCCCCTTTGAAATAGGGACAGATGCAGCTCCATCTGTACTGAGGGATGTGCAGCCATGTAGCCACAACCACTTCATGCAACATGGCAACGTAAGTCAGTGCAGCAGGTACTATGGAGGAGGTGCAATTCCTATTACGCTATTCATGGAGGAGGTATAATTCCTCCTTAGGACCCTTTGCCCTCCCGTAGAAGAGTTCCCCCATAAAATGGAGATGGCATCTGCCTTTTCTCCAAACCTTTGTCCAGCTTCCAATTCGCTGTTTCAGACCGAGAGTTTTTCCTCATCATGTATGGGCAAAATGGGCCTTATCCACAGTTTGCACGTACAGACACCCCATCAYATGCAGTAACACAACTTTGATTAACCCATCTCTTACCTTTACATCCATTGAAACGGCTCAATAAATGGCACCTGTCCTAGCCAAAAGGAGGCCCTGGCATGCTGTTGCTCAGAACCAACTCCTGCTTCCTGGCACAGGAGATTAAATTAAGGTGGGTTTGGCCCCAGAGTTGCAGAAACCAATCTCTTGTTTTTACTAACCAGCTACTTACGGAGGCAAAAGGCTCTGGTGGACACCACACCTTGGCTCTTAAAAGAGCTGCCATTTCCACAAAGGCCACCAATTCTGAATGACAATGTACAAATGGGCAAATGGTGACCTTGTGAATGCATCTCCTTCCAAATACATAATGGCCTTAAGGAAGCCTGTATAAGAACAGGCTACCATTTCACTTAAGTGTGTTTGTTTAGACCCATGGACCCATAAGAATGGCTACAGAGGGAAAATATGCAAGATAAATTGTTCTGTGTCTCAGTAAAAGACACATACAATCACAAAGGAGGAAAGAAAGAAGAGGTAATTCTGAATCTTTTGTCTAGTTGAAAACTGACCTTCCTTAGCTTGAAACTGCCTGTAGGAGTCCCAGGACAGGTTGTTCTGACATTCTTTTAACATCGTTTCATCAGCACAGCCAAAACTAATCACAAGAATATTACCCGATGACAGGTGCATTTATTCTGTCAATTAAATCAGATGGTTAAATCGAAATGTGCCCCAAATCTCTCTTGTTTGCATTATCCATATTGGCATTTCTTGGCTGCGGTTCATTGCTGGCTGGAAGTCATCCAGCCCCTGCAGAGTCACTTTGCAATACTGTGCCAGCAAGTTTCCATGCTCTGCAGCAGCAGTTATGCTGAGACCAGAGTGGTCCTACAGGACTGACCTGAAATGTTACATTGTTTCACTAAGATTTATTTAAGAAAAAAGAAAAAAAAAGGAAGAAAAAAAGAAATCCCTCTCAGTGAAGGAGACGTAGATCAATGCTTTTGAAATGGAAAAGGATAT
The DNA here is from genome assembly GCA_030449065.1 of Oceanodroma leucorhoa. Classification (NCBI taxonomy): domain Eukaryota; kingdom Metazoa; phylum Chordata; class Aves; order Procellariiformes; genus Oceanodroma; species Oceanodroma leucorhoa. The sequence goes on along the minus strand of JASVER010000045.1, from coordinate 5,265,536 downwards.
ATCACTGCACACCTAACCACTAGTGACATGCATGCATTAAAACAGAGAATGGAACAGACTTTTAACATTACCAAACGACTACTATGTAAGAATACAAAGTAAAATCTAACCTCATTTTAAGATACTTCTTTAAAACATATTTTCTGTGGGGCAAAAAAAACCCAACAACCCCAACGTGTTGCTCCTAATCCATCAGAAAGATGAGAAAAGCAACGGACATTAAGGTATAACCGCAACAGAAATCAGCAAGAAGAACTGAAGCACCATCTCCTATTACCTAATCACCCAAGAAGTCTCCAAGCAGAGGGCAAGTTTACATAAAATATTTCCTGCAACAACAGTTGCAGTGGAGCAAGCTAAGGATGTGGCCAAGTTTTTCATTTTGCTTKTGTGGTGTACATGCCAGGGTATTTCAGCTGAGATTTCTCTTCCCTGCAGTAGTGGTGGCTTTGCATGACCTAAAAATTAGACCTTTTTTTCCAGTATTATATTTGTATGTTAATACAATTATATTTGTATGTTGAGTGCTCAAGTCACCCCTTATTAAAGAAGTCATACTCCCTTTTGTCACCAAGGAGAAACGAACCACAGCAGGGTGCTCAATCCCAAGGCAACATTATTTTGGCAGAATAGGTAAATGCAGTCTGCAATTTCAGCTCCCCGGRAAACACCCATCCACTTCTGATCTCTTTCCCAGCCTCCAGCCCCACCCTTTGCCACTGTATCCTTCCYAGTTTGGAAGAATCCCCTGCTGCCAGCTCTTTGTAGCAGAAGACAATGCAGGACATTGCTGGGTGCAGTCTCATGAAAATATGGGTCAAACCCCAGAACTATAGATGGGATACATGGAAGGATAAACACATATAAATATTGTTTTGTTAAATATTCTCTTAACTTTTGCTTGATAGCCTGAAACATTTCCCCTGCATTCTGATTTTGCAAACATTCACACACTAATCCATTGGCAAAACTATAGCAAGACAGGTCTCTAACAGTTTCCATGTAGTCAGGTAGATATCTTTTACCACTAGGTTTTTAAAACTTGTTACTTTCTTGAACTGAGAAAAAACAGGCTTAATCAGGCAATCAAGCATCTATACAACTCAGAGGAAAGCTGATGCGAGTTCTGAATAACACAGAATATAGTCCTATAAAACATCTGTGAAAAGTACATGCATATTTTTCCTTTCAGTGTGTGGTATCTATCTAGGCAGCAATGAGTCCTGGACAACATGCTAGTCAGCAATTTTTCAAAGCATTACATTTCTAAACCATTCACAAGAATTTAGTTGCTCATTTCCCACTGGTTCTAGAGGGGCCAGTGTGGCTAAGTCCACAAAAACACTTTGAAACTTAAGGAATKCAATCTACCTTTAATTTGAAGTTCAGTGGTTCAGTGTTAGGCTTAGGGACTACAAACAAATAAAAAATTCTTGGTTTCCTGAACTGTCCCATTATCCAAAAGACCAATCATGTCATGCCATACTTTCATGCACATGCAGCCCCCAAACCCCAGATTTGGCTGCCTACTTTCAAGGCCATCTCTGATATGCTGCAGCTGTGTAACCTTGGATCAGACTGCTATAAAAAGAGCTGTGTGAGGAAGAGCTGTGAGAAGCTGTGCCAGGGCTGCCTCCTCTTTGCTATACTCATAGGAGCTGCATTTGTAGTCAGGTCTGGATCTTGCTCTCAGTCCTCACCTCAGCTATGCCACAGGTGTGCCTGTGCCTGGCCATATACCCCAATGATCCTGAACTAACTTGCCTTCCTGGCTTGATCTCAGACTGGCCACTTTGCTATGGATTTGCCTGGTGACCTGTTGTTAACCCTGCTTACCGTCACTGGACATGACCTTTTCCCACCACCGGATGGAACCTGACCTTGGCTTGCTCTGGTGCTGTGGGTCTGTGCCCTTTATCCATGAGACCACTGCCCCTACCAGCCTTTCTGTCACCCTCAGCTCCTGGCTTGCCTGGAGCAGCCCACCAYTGCTGCTCTCTGGCACAGAATAAACACAGTATGCATTTGTGTCTTGAAAAGAAAAACCATTAAAGTGAAGTCACCTTTGTTCCAAAGGTACTGGAGTGCCACAGGGTGTCAYTCACAGCAGCGCATGCCTCGGAACACTATGAAGTGATGATGGCCCAGGGAAGCAAGAAGCCTTATGTCAGATCAACACAAGCATAATGCTGACATCCCAATATGTTTTACTGCGGTGGTCTTAAAACAAAGTAAAAATGCATAATTAACCATTTATATCAGTTTCCCATTATTCACTTTTTATGAGAACCATCATAACAAGGCTCTACTTAGACTATAATATTAAATACCTGAAAATTAGTTCATGACCCATTTTCTGATTTATGTGGTTTCACATTCCAAAGCAAGTTATAAGCTAATAAATATCATAAATCTAGTTATTATTATTTAAAGACAGGGATTAATGAAAACTAGATGCTGATTATTTCATACTAAGGCCAAAATAAATTCTTATATTTGTCCTAAATCCAACAGGATGCAAGTAAAAGTTTTTGCACGTAAGCATGAAATTGTGAGACTATGGCTTTAAAGTGGCAAGTACACATTGTTTTTTAACAAGAGAAAGCTATGTAGAACAACAGGACTCTATATTAAGGGTGACACTGCTTATCTTCTCAGTGCTGTTCCCAACGCCTTTTCTTTCTGCTCTAAATTKCTTTGGTACTACTTCCTAATTAATCTATCTTTAAGAAAGCCAGTAATATTCAGCTAAGTAAATTATCTTTATTTCCTTAGCTGTGTGCTTTCATCAACAATGCTAGTGGGGAATTCGAAGGGGAATGCGAAGTGTTATATATTTACAACAGGAGAATTAAAAAAACAGGATTTTGTATGTGCACATGTAAGTCCTACGATCAACACAAGAGAGTGCTTTAGCCACCTGAAAGATAGGAATGTTTACAATTTTTTTTAACATAACTGCTGAAGTTGAAAGGCTATTCAGACTTGTAACGTAGCTAGTTGGAGTTGTGTGCACAAATAATGCACTCATACAACTAATCAGGCACAGTAATTTTAAAGCTTAATTGATGGACTCGTTAAAAAAAAAATGGTTTAAAAGTTGCCTTTTCTTTGTAGCTCCCAAAAGTGTAGAAAAAATATTAACGGGTCATTCAAATCTTAAAACCCACATATTTTTACCATTTTTAACCAGTACCACTGGTCAGATACATGCTTACTTTATATATCTCTATATACATAATTTCAGAGAGTTACCCCAATGTAAGAGAATATTCAAATCCCTCCCAACAACTTATGGGTAAATTCTGTTTATTTTCATGTCACACTAATAGAATATAAAACACATTTGGGAAACTGTGGGGTTTTTTAAGCCAAAATATTAAATTTTGCTGCTGAGAGACCTTAACAAAGAGTTGGTGTAAAAGTGCTATTCTCATGTAAGGCCATTCAGAGGAGACAGTAAAAATACATAAGAATAACCGGAGAACAAGTAAAGCACAAGTCAAAGCATAATTACCCTTTGCTTTCATTACATAAAACCACAGCTTTCCTGAGACACTCACTAATATCTATGATTTTAAAAATAGTATAATATGCATTATACATTTATTCCTCTAACATACATTATATATCTGTTAAATTACACATTGTCTTTAAAAAAATAAAAACCCCCCACATACACAATGTTTTTATTTTCTCCTGCATTCCACATCCTTCTGATCTACCAATAAAGCTAATGCCCATTTAGGGGAATATGTTGTGGGACGACAGTACAGCAATATTAAGTAAGGYAACCATATGTTTCCTCCTTTTGCCATACTGTTTGCAACTGCCCCTGACTCTTGGTGGATTAGATCCCTCATCAGTTTGCCTGGTGCTGATGGAATGCCTTTTGCAGGTGTTTTGTTGATATAATGCAAAACACAGATTTCAAAAAGCTGAGCTCCCTAGTGCAAAAAGCAGCATTAGCTCCTTGTTTTCCTTTATGACGCAGCCCACAGAGATCTGCTCTAGGCTCTTAATTTACAAAATTATCTTAAATATCATCATCCGAGTGAATGCCTGTACCCTGAATACCTAAAAGAAGGACCAGGATATTCAGATCTACATGATTTTGATCATATTTTTGGTTTTGTTATTAGGTAATCAGTGAAAGCCAGCTGATGATAGACTGATATCACATACAGCAAAGATTTTTTTCCAACACGCTTCCCCATGCTAACTGAGGACTACCCACCTACAGCACAGAAAGTAATGAATCTTCAAGTACAGCGAGAGTCAAAGCCTCATTTAAAGGTACCATTYCATTTTCATTCAATTTTTGTCCAGCTTGAAAAGCAGCAATGAGGTAAAAATGTAAAGCAAAGAAGTGTATCAGCTAAAAATCGACACTAACTTAACCCACCATCAGAAACAATATCATCCTGTGGAGATTTTGTGGGTTTTCATGGTTCTGAAGACCCCCACCTCTCTGTGCTCATTCTCTACACAGATTAAAGTGTAGATGCATGGTGTCTCAAAGAAGAAATCAACAAGAGGGAGAAAATAAAAATAACACAAGTGGAGAAACTCTAAGTTTATATTTTTATGTTAATGTGCTGGTAAGAAAAAGGCCTCATTTGGGAAGTCATWAAAAAAAAAAAAAGCGTTAGCAGATCTCCAAGTTAGAGGATAGAAGCTTTCTCCGCAGATGGAGGATTTAAAAGAAGTAAAATGATAACCACATAGTCGAGAGACTAGAAAAGAGACCTTGATGTTTGATAGTTGTAATAACCTGCAGAGTGCTCTAATGGCTCAGGGATCAGGTGCAGAACTACAGCAATAACAAGAGCTGAATAATTATCTCAGCCATATCTGTATAACCACAGTCCCAGAGTATGAACTATATAAGGAGGCTTCTGCTGCCTCTCCAAGATTTCCTGAAATGTTAAATCACTGAATTGGGAGCACTTCCAGCATTAGTACTGCCCAGTTAGAAAGAAATAAAGCCCAGAATCCTCTAGTGGCAGTTCTAATGTCTTTGTTAATTATGAATTATGGGTAAACATGCAGACTCACAGAGGTCACGGCTGTCAGCAACAATACTTTTCAAGAAGGATTTTTATGAGGGTCTTTTTCATTTCGCCATAATGTCCTTTATATATACATAAAACGCACCAAGAATACAAAAAATAGTGTTTGTTTTTAGGCAAGATGTAATTATTTTTCACTTGTTTTCGACCCTCTGTACAGCCACGTATCCGCTGCCAGTATGACCCAGTTCATAACTATAAGCTCCTCTGTGAATAACAACAGCTGTACAGTTCCAAGGACCAGGCAGAAAGAGTCACCGGGGCTGGGGTTAGGTTAATGATCAGACACTCTGTTAACAAGAAAGTAGTGGTTTTTGCAGCGAACGGCCAGTCAGGATCCCATCAGCTGTAGTCACCTTTCACACACAATAGAGAAACAAAAGCTGCATACAGTATGCTTGATTAACCTCACTTAAACGGCAACGCTGATCTCAAATCTGTCCCAGGAGTGTATATAAACAGGATTAAAATTATATTATGTGTGGATCCTACCCAACAAAAGCAACTGGCACAAAATCATTTTAATTAGGTGGTAGCGGCTGTAACTCATTCAACTTTGGCATTAATTCTTCTCTGTCCCATCAAAGAACTTTTGGGACTCACTAAATTGTGGAAGAAATAGAGGAGATTTTGAGATAACATTGAACAACATGCTGCCGTAGTTGTTGGCTAGTTTGTAAGAAGGCTACATGGAACTTGGAGGACAATGTTAAAAATAGCTGTGTGAAATTCCTCATGGAGGGTTTAATCTTGTAGTTTTCAAGGTAGGCGACAGACTTGTAACAAATTACATTTGCAATGGAGGTTTTACATAAGTAAAATTCAGAAGATTCTTGTTCAGTTTCTAAGAAACCTATTACTACTAGCTGAGTTGCTTGAAATCTCTCCATGAGTTGAAAAAACATGAGACCTTCAACGACATATGGTTTCAGCCCAGTTCTGAGCCTATGAAAATAAAATTGTACAAGACATCTTTTCAGGACTGCAATCTTTAATGAAATACAAAAGGAGAACTTTCTTCTGGCTCTAGATACCTTTTCCCCATTTTGTGGCGAGAGTGTAATAATAAAGAACTATCAAGCATATGATAGCTCTTCTGGGTCAAAATAAGCTGAACTCTTATAAACCCTTGTGAGCACATGTACAATAGCTACAGTCTARTAATGCTCCTATGGTTTGCATTTATCCATACTCACTCTTGTGTTCCAAGGAAGCCAAACCTCAAATGCAACCTTCCACAACACGCATTTTTTTTCCTAATAATGACAAGTATTGTAGAAAAACAGAAACAAAGAAAATGATGAAAATTAATTTAGAAACTTGAACATTTGTCACAGCACTGTTGATGGCCAATAAAGTTTAGTCCTCTAGATTGTGACAATCTTGAATGGATGAAAAGTTCTCAACTCTGCCATATCAGAAAATATAGGCTAGATATTTCATGTGGTTGATTAATACCGACTCTCATCATGTGACAGAAATCTAACCTTGTCCCATACAACTGGCATTAGGAAATTAAGGTCAAAATTATTCTGCCTTTTTTATCAGAGGTAAATCTTTTATTTTCACAAAAATTTGTTAGCATCAACCTCTCTAAGTTGAAGAAAATCTGGCAAAGAGGAGGAGGGGGTGACTACAAAGCCTCTGCACTTTCTTGGAAGCAGCAACAATTGCAGAAAAAAAAAAAGAGAGGGTGAAATCCTTATCACTTTCCTGGCACAGACTATAAAACTGTGTAATCTGCAATATATTCCATAGGGGACACAATGGCAACATGGGAATGTCATAAGTAGGAAAACATACCAAAATACCACTTGCAGGTAAGAAGACTGACCATTATGTTACATAATAAAGATAAGTCATGTGTACTTGAATAGTTAACAGATGGACTAATTAGAGGCTGAATTATTTGTGGTATAACTGATAGCTGGTGAAATCAAGGTTACTGAGGGAAATGGACTTGACTTTGGAAAAAAAAAAAAAGAGCGTATTTGCAGGGCTAAGGCAAACTGCTTCTCAAAAGAAAGGGTTAACAAGCAATGAAAGAACAGAAGTGTATCTAATTAGAAGGCATACCAAGGCATGCAGAGAGAATACAAGGGTAAGCAAATGGCAGAGACCACATTYGTGTGCAATACATGAAGAGGCAAGTGTGGAATGATATATAGATAACCAGTAAAAAGGGCGAGGTGTCAGGCAGGTAAAATAAGCTTCCATCTTGAAAAGATGTGTTATTTTTGGCAAAAATTGTACAAATAAATATATACAGGCACATATAGAGAAAAACAAAAATGTGAAGAGGACAGGAGCTATCTGTTTGGAGGCATCTATAAATAGGAATATTGTACAATGACTTGGTTCGAGACACAAAAAATATATGGATAAAAGTGGATTTTAACAGAGACAAGTTCAACGTCATCTCATTTAAAATAGTTTATTAGCTTGCATGATGACCTTTGGAAATATCTCCTCCCCCCAGGTTGCCGTATAAAAAAAGCCCATGGGAAAGATAACATTGCTACATAGGTAGGTATCATTGTTTAACCCAAAAAACGCATAAAGGGCCTAAAATGCAAAACGCACAAGTGAGCCAAGAATTATCATTCTGCGCTGGCATCTACTATTACATGTTCGTGGAGCCCTCATGTAGCTGAARCCATCACTGTCTGGGCTCACGTAGCATGGATAATGTTAAGAMTGAAAAGGAAATACTTATAATTGTTATACTTGCAAACCATTTTGCAGCTGTAGCTCTGGGTCAGCACTCGTCAGCAGACTGTAGAATCCACATAGAAAACTTAAGAATAAACACTATTGTGTACAGCATTGCCCAGGCTTCAAAAATTCTCATGAAATTGCAAAATACTAATCAAAAGAGATCTAAACTAGGAAGGACCTTCTTATAGTGGGCAYGCATTTGAGAGCACTTGCAAGTAGTAGAAACAAAGCTAAAAGAAGAGGAGTGTAAAATCRGCCAAGTACTATCTATTTCTACAACAAAATTTGACAAGCCCAGATGAGAAGCACAAAGTGACTCAACCTTACAGAAAGCTTGAGACAGTAATTCCAGATGACTGGGCAAAAAGAAAAAAAGCTGAAGCACCTCCAAGAACACATATATACACACACACACATGCATATTGAGATGATGAAGATGAAAATGCTACATATAAAGGATTCCTGCACAAAGACAASCATACCATAATAGTCCACAGCAGGAGGACAGAAACCTTAGGCATAATCCACAATGCCCATTTGGGCATTGAGAAAAGCAAGAAAACAGCCTAAGACATTTTGTTTTAGTCAGGCTGAATGATGCCACAGAAGGTCAAGGGTTAAATGAAAACTCTAGTGTAAAGCAAATGGCTGAACTACAGACTTCTCTTTAGGTATGAAATGCACAGGTGTAAGTACAACACCACACACACACACACACTGGAATCCCACCACATTCCTCTGGTTTTGAACCTCAGATGGTGCACTTTTCTTTCAGTTCAGTGAAAAAGGTCACCCCTTGATAGTGGGCTCATTTCCATCGAGTTTGGTCTCACACACCATTGATATTGATGGTGTCTTTTCATTGACCAAAATGGGCTTTCAAACAGCATTTTTTGCATTTCTAATTGAGTTGCCAGATGACACTGTAGCAGCAATATAACAACAGTTTATAAGTCATATTTGTTTGGAATGGGATTCCTGATGGGTTAATATCTCCTACACAGGCCACGATGGCTCTCATATCTAGGTTGCACACAACACCTAATCCTCCAGCAACATAGTTATAAAAGTAGTTATAAACTAGTTCTCAACAAAGCAGCAAAACATTACCTTATACGTACCCTTTCTTACCTCATACCCAGCAAAGCCAAAGCTTTGTAAGGAACATATTGGATACATCATTTTGCCCATGGCAAAATATATGCAGGGAGGCTGTCCAGTCTCATCAATTGATCCTGTTTCTTGGCAGAGACCCTGATCTCAGATATGGCTGCAGAGCTGTTGATCTGTTTCATGTAACCAACTATGCAAATAGTTCATTTTTTCAAGCTGACAACCAAACTTCAAAAAAACCTCACAACAATACTAGTGGCGTGGATCAACCAAAGAATAGTCTTTACAGCAAAACAAAATTACCATTTCACACTCTAAGAAGGAAATTAGTTTTGTTACAAAATGAAAGCACTTTGTTGCAAAATGTAGAAATGAAACATTTCTAGGGTGGGTGAAAAAAATCCATTGAATCTGAATTGAATTCACAAATGATTTTGGCTCCTCAACTTCACACAATAAGCCTCTTGGCTGATTACTGCAATTCTTAATTAGGAATGAAGCCACACTAACTGAACGAGGGCAAGCATATATATCAAAGATTTTAACGCCCTGAGGAGCACACACAGAGCACTCTTCTTTCTGTACTGACTTCTCCCCCGCCCCTGCTAAACTTAGCATATATGAAAGTCTTTATCCTGGGAGAGGCCAACCATAGTCCATGAGACTGGCCTTCACCAGCAGAGACAATACCTAGCCTGCAAGGAGAAGTGCCACAGTCCTGCTCCCAAACCTGACTGGATGGCTGCACCATACCTTCCACGCACCTGCATTTCCTTCYCGAGAAAACTGAAGTATGAAGGAAATGGGGTCTCACCCAGCATGTAGTTAGGATGCAACAGAGAAGAATGTTTTCCTCTAGATTACTTACTTTTCTGGAGAAAAGTGAGTATGAGGGATGAGTAGAAAAGAAAATATTACAGCAGCAGGTCCTCAGCTGTGGGACTCATTCTGACAAGCAGAAGAATGAACAGGGAGTAACTACATTAAAAACTAGATGCCAATACATCTTCTAGATCTAGCTTTTCTTTACAAAGTAGCTCAGAGGCATACACATGCACACACACTCAAGTCAGATATTCACACTTACAGGGAAACAAACACACAGAAAATGTTTACTCAAGCAGGATGAAAAGGAAGACATGGATGGAGAAGAAAAATGCTATTCCTATTTTGAACACTTGGAAATCAGGACCAGAATAAGATCGGCATAGTTAGACTCTGACCCTTTAAAGCACTCCAAAATGAATGGGACTCCTCAAATGCTTAAAGTTAATCATACGCTGAATCGAGGTTTTGGACTGCAAGCTGATCTGTCCCAGAAAGATACCACAGTGATGGCCTGATTCCCTTGAGCTGGACCACATTTGCACCACAGTAGCACAAGTGCAAGCTGGCAGACTGACAGGAGACTTTGCAGTGCCGCATTCGCAAGCTACCGGCCACCACCTGACGAAGCTATGCGAGACAGGAGGCAGCCACAAACCATGTC
>JASVER010000045.1:5212644-5250144 GCA_030449065.1 Oceanodroma leucorhoa | reverse complement strand
GTCGTGTTCTTTAAGCACGTGAACAATAACGTACAATGTAATAAAATGTGAAAAATGCTTCATGGCTACAATGGGAGCTAGCCCCCAAAACAACACCCATCCTCCCCCACCAGTGCTCCCCACAATATGGCACATTGAAGAAGTAGGTTACTAAATGAGCAAGGAGACATTTACTACCCAACAAATGGGTACGTTTGCAACYCACCGACTCTTCTTTCATACCAGAAATAAGAAGCATATCTGCTTTAAATAAGGCAAGTGCCCTAAACATCAGAGCATTGCACAGCAGGGCAAATGTCTATTCAGGAGAAGTTTCTGACCTTCCCATTAACAGTGAGTTCAGTTTCCTAATAGTGACCGCGAGACATGTCTTTTTGGGACTCATCAATGCATTTCCCTTGGTCTGCAAGGGGCTGCTTTAGAAGCTGCTGCAACAACCTCAGCATGGTATGGGAATGCCGGGACAGGCAGCTCTACTGGCCCTTGTAGAACACCCCAAAAACACGCGGGAACTCCAAATGGGTTATGAATCTGGCCCATTCTCTTCACTGGCCTTCAAAACTTTGTGGTTAGTGTTGCACCTTCGATTTGCAATCTTGGGGGAGGACTCAGATAACACAGGAGCTGCTAGGAGATGGTGGGACCTACCCTCTAAGTGAAAGAACTGGTCATTCACGAGATTAGCCCTGATTTGAAGCAGCAATACTAGGACTTGACTAGCCTCATATGCCAATGGTGTCAATTCTGTCTCTTGGAGAYACAAAGGTGCCTGGAACAGCATACAGACAGCCACCACTGCTCTGAAAAGCTTAAGGGAGTTTTATTTTTGAAAACCAGTGTCTTATTACTCCACAGCAAAGACGATTCTGTGGAAGCAAGAGGGATAGAGAAAGAGCCCAATTTATATTAAAAAATATTGATGAAATCCAGTGTTATGACCTGTTATGACTGATTTAAGACTTCTATTTTCTTTAACACTTTTCAATTATTTTCCCCTCACACACACACTATTCATCAGCTTAGAAAAATCTCTCAGGCCAGCATGCAGATTTTGAGCCTCAGTCGCTACAGTACATGAGTTCTAGATCTGAGAGGCCAAAAAACATCTATTTGACTGAAGAGCTATAAGGCAGCCATAAAAATTATGGATCACAGAAATAAGCAATTAGTGTTATCTTCAATTGCTTTATTGGCAGTATTCACTCGTTAGAATAGAGGCAGCAGTAAAACAGATTGCAACATACTGTATAACAGCATATGGGATTTTACATTATAATGCTATTCTCTGCCAAGAAGTCATATTTTCATTTGAATGCATGGAACAGATTATCACAGGGTTTCCAGCATTAGAAGTGGATGACCCTCTCTCTCTGCCTCTCCTCCTCCCTCCCCCCAGACTCTTGGCTATTAGGCATTTTTTTAGGTTACAACTACATCAAAATAAGCATAGCAACAGAGCAGTAATAAGGGAGCTCTGAATACCGAATATTGACTTGTGCTCTGAGACCCCTGGCTCACGCAGACTGGGCATGTCACAGAGCTATGGAGATAATAAACTCAGCCACGAAGGCAGTGGGTAGACGAGGAGTTGAGGGTTTGCCAGTCTTTTCACCCAGCTGGCTTCAGCTCTAGAGGAAGCCGCTTGCCCGCCCATCTAATCACAGCTGAAGTGCCACAAAGGCAGCCACTAGCAAGAGGGCTGGAAATAAAACAATAGGAATAATAAGAGGGGGAAAAACAGATTCTTTATACTGTATTTAACATTAGGGATATTTTCTGCAATTGTTTGTCTGTGTCCGTAGCTTGTCTTTACAGAGCAATGCAAGCGTTTCGGCGCAGAGAATCGATTCCCCTCAGGACTGATACGCAAGGCCTGTGGTTCACCTGCACATCGGCAACCAATGTGCAAATATTAACATCTGGCACATTATGGAAATTAAAGTGAACATCCTATATCATACTACAACTGTTCTGTTCAAATAAAAACACACCAGCACGTTACAGAAAGTGAAGGACGCTGAAAGCATCAAAAACCCCAAAAGACAACTTGTACAGGAGTTGTACTCAAAGCTGATTCAAGAAATACTTGTCTCCAAATGTACTTCTTTTGAAATGTCTATATGTTGTGGAGGGAAGGGAAGAGGGGGGAGAGAGGGGTTAAATGCTTAAACAAAATGCTCTGAGGGGAAAAAGCACTTGCTGCTCTAGGAACACAGGAACTAGAAAAGCTAGTGGCGTAGGTAGTAATTTACCAGAACAAAGAAATTGGATAGAATTAGGTTTCATGTGTTACTATTTATTCAGCTCTAATGAAAGCCAAATAATTTGATAAAGCCCCAATTCCCATCTGTATCTCTGAATTTTTGCACATATCCAAGACAGAGTTTCTATAGAGTGCATTTCAGATTTCAGAATTTTCATTTCAGTTTTGGAATTCAGAAGTTTAGCTTCATTACCAGAACAGCACTATTAAATGATGATAAACAAATTAATATGTTGAACTACACACAACTCTTCAATATGCATATGCCCTTTTTGAGGATAGCTTTCTTAAAGGGCAATAGCACAACTACAATGTCTTATATTATCCTTAAAAACATAAGAAAAAGTCCCTTTGTCAACAGGGATTAAAAGTGTTTAAAAACAGTCTGTCGTCCTCTCAATTTCTGTGTTGGAGACTACAGTCAGAACCTTAATGTTATTTGCAACAAACACCAGCTTGAAATTTTTGCTCAGAAAGAGCTASAGAAATATTAGCAATTAAAAAAGTGGGCTTTTAAGTGTTCTGAAGTTTTCTGGATAACTTGCTGGGCAAATCAGAGTGTGCCAGGCATGTATGAGGCAAAAAATTCAGGGAAGATGAGGGGGATTTCTAAACTGTTGAGAGGGGAGACTTTTCTCTCTCTCTGTGTTCTGGTTCAGCATCCCTACCTGTGTGTCATTTTGTTCAAAGACTGTGAAATACTTTGAGAAAGCAAAACTTCATTTTTGGTGGGTGGAGAGGGGGGCTGGCAGGCATTTTCAAAAGTGTTCACGGAAGGAAGAAAACAATAGGATAGCTGCTTCCTCCTCACTCCAAAATGTTCAGCTCAGGCATTCAGCTTTTCCTGTAGTAAACAATGGTGTAAACTAAAATGAGCCACAGAGGAGAATGGTGGGATTGGCCTTACACCTATTGCACAGCATGTCACAAGTGGAACAAGACTCTGGTAAGAAACATCTAGTGAACAGGTATATATTGCTATAGTGACCCTCCCTATCGCTAACATTTCATTGATGTGCCACATGCATTCAGTTAGTTAAATCTCCTTGCCGTCACTATCCCTGACAATAAACTTAGGGGAATTTGTTGTTATCCTCAGCAGCTCTGAGCACTTGTCAAAAAAGCTGGCTGCTCCATTCAGGTGCTAAACTGTGAGCACTTCCACAAATCTGGCCTCGTACAAGGATGCACTTTTATAACACTGAGAAGATTTGCTAGTTTTTCCTCCCTTTGAAAAGCTGAGGGGTTCCTGCAAGAAGCTGTCCAATATCAGTGCTCAGTGACCCCAGCAGGATCTGATGGCACTACATGTTACACAGGATTGAACCRTTTGGGAAACTGAGAAAAAGGGAGAGCAAGTAATCTAGTGGCTGCTCATCACTATTCAAAATTAGTGAAGGTAGCACGAGCARTAGACCCAGGATGCCTTGGAATGCCAAGCGCGTTCACTTATATATAATCCATATAAAGCATCTGCTTTTTGTACGACTAAACTCTGTATAATAGCAACCTTTTTCCCCTTTTCTCTGTATTTAGCAGCTGTTGCAGCCCAGCTCTTGAAAAAGAGGAGTACACATCACAAAGCAGTGTTGGAATCAAGCTGAGCTTTCTTGTCTGTGTTAGGTTCCAAGCTCAAGGGACTGCATGTTTTGAAAATGTCACTGTGCTTTCACTGTTTTTTCACTGAAGGTGGGCTTACCAAGTCAGGTGACAAAAGCTACAAAAGGTAGTAGAAAAAGAAAAGATTCTTCTATCCTACTTTTCATGTCCTAACCATTAGTGCTATTTAATTAAGCATTCTTGGAGATAATGCAAAGATGACTACAGTTCCTAAAAGAATAACACGTCGCAACACAACTGTCAGGTTCCTGACATCCTCTTATGCAAAGGAAAGATGAAGGGCAGCTCCCACAAAATAGCAAGTGGTCAGTGTTTTCTGAAAGGAAGCACATGTTCGCGTCTAATCTTGTAACCCAATAATGTGATACAAAACATCCCGCCCATCCTTGACCAAATCTTTGGCAGGATATAATGGTTACAATGCAAGGACAAGTTTGGGCAAAAATGTATTAATGCGTTTTGTACAGTATCCAGCAACTGAAATGCTATTTTAGGACCGCAGAGTAGCTTGCTCCAGGGATGGGGACTGATCTCACATTAACGTGCACGTGTACTCAGATTAAGGGCATTACACTGAGAAAGGTTCGTTTCTTCCTATCCCTCTTTTGCCTCCCATCTGCTCCTTTCCACAAAACTCTAAGGATCTCACTACCCAGAGGCTGCAGCACTAAGGGTAGGGGAAGGGGGGGTGTCTTCTTTCCAGGGGGAGGGAGGAAGGAGAGAGAAAGTTGTTTTGTTTTGGCTCAGTTCTGTAATGAATTTGTGAGTTGCAGAAATTGATCTGTCATAGTGCAACAGATTGTAGCTTGATCTGCCAACAAATTGCAAGCAACAGTAGGTAATGACTAATTGCAAGTGTCAGGGTTTTTTGGGGTTTTTTTTGTTTGTTTTTTTGTTTTGTTTTGTTTTGTTTTTTAAGGAAAGGTAATCTTTTCTGAAGGAATATAGGGACTGCGATAAAAAAAGGTAACAATAAACAAACTTGCTTTTTTTGTATAAATGTTACTCATAAATAACAGCATCTGTACTCAGGTTACAGTTTATACCCTATGGGCCACTCTTAATGAGCTCAGCCCTTCCTTGGTTCAGGACCTCCCACTCCTACCCATTAGAGCTCCCTAAAACTCCCTAAAACTAGCTGATATCASTCTGCAGAGACCTGTGGACTGCCATGTCGATACATACCCACTGACAGACCGGCACAGTCCACACAAGGAAATTTCCCTGTTTTTTTATCAAGCTGGATTTCCAGTTAGATCTGCTGGGAACTACAGGACCAAGAGACTTTTGGTGTCTTCTTTGAATAAGCTAGGGTCTATGCCCCAGTTTAGGGTAACAAAAAAGCAATTGTCTTCTGACACCAGTTCCCTCTCTGAGGACTGCTGTAGGTTGTGCTGTCTCCCTATTCAGTGTAACAGATAAAGAGGAAGGAAAGCAGTGTTTTCTCTTATTTCTCTTTTTTGTTTGTTTGTTTGTTTCTGGTTAAGTCAGAAMCTCAGAATTATTCTCAACAAACACTGGATTTTAGGAAGTCCACCCACAACCCAGTCACAACCAGAAACATCCATGAGTATTGGACCAAAACAGAAAAAAAAATAGAAACAGGCAGGCAAGTAACACCAGGGAAAAATAATCAGAAATAAAGCTTTCTTAGCACACAGGAGGAAAAAAAAAAAAAAAAAAACACACAAAAAAAACCCAAACACCACCCCAAAAACCAGATCTGAAATAAAACTGACAGAAGTGAAAAAGAGTACTGCATTTTATTCATTGTCATCTTTTCCTATATCACTGGAAGTTTAGATTCCTCTGCAGCTCACTGGTCTTGTAAGCATGTGGCAGGGTCACTGAAGACCCTTAGAGTTACAGTGTGTGCAGACAGGAGGAGACAGAAGCAGAGTCATCCCGAGAAAGGGCACACAGATGAGCAGTACGGTGTCACCTAAATGCCACACTTGTGTTCTTGAAAAGCAGCACATTTCAGAGGGGAAAACATACATCCACGTCTTGATAGCTACAAGCTTGCTTAAACTGCTTACATTTATTGTAAAACTGTCTCAGCTTTTCAACTTCTGTGCTGCAGACAACTTAAAATCCAGATTTTCAGCACAAATCTCCAGCTTCACATCGTCACCTATATCTTTTACATTTAAACACTACATGACAGCAGAGCCATTTGACAACAGTAATATAGTGCAGCTAACACATACATAGCATGGTGTTGACAGGGGTATTGTGATGAGCGAACATTGGTCTAGACAAGAGCCAAACACCAGTACTGCGAACAATGGAGCATCCTTTGTAAGCCACAGGCAAGAAGGAGACAGCTTTCAGGAAAAGGAAGAATTTCACTTTGGGGTGGATTGTGTAGTTCATGTAGGGTGAAATATGTACAGCACAAACCTGCTGTAGAATCGCAGGATAGGGCTAGCAAGGGTAACGGGTGATACCTAAACATTGCTAGCCCTCAGCACAATGAAGAATTTAGTTCACTGTGAATATTCAGAAACACAAGCATAAAATTCWGTATTTGCAAGTATCTGTGCTAAAGTGATTTGACCTCTCATTGTTCAGGTAAAGCAAACATGACAAGGTCACGGCATATTTCAGTTGCAGTTCTTCGTTTTATTTTAATATGGGAAATATTTGTGAGTATTTTTCCATACTTTGCTCAGACCTCTTCAGCCCAAATTCACTTAGTGGGAAAGTGCTTATATTCTGTTTAAGCAGAAGCTAGGTCTGTGTACTCACATATCCTTAAAGGAAATTGTATTTTACAAATCAGAGAYACATTGCTAACAACAAAGACATTCTGCCTTTCCTCTGGGGGGGGAGGAAATCTGAAAGCTTACAAGTARCTGTTGACTACTCAAATAAGAGGTTAAGAAAGATTTTCAGTCTGTTCACAATATTGTGTTATTTTAATTCATCTAAGAAAGAATTTAAGAGAAAAGCAAGCACTGAGTTCAACTAAAAGTCTCTATTTGCRGCAAGGCAGCCTGGTAAATTTTTGCATTATTTACAAATGACAAGTAAGTGGAGAATGGGAACCCCAATGACTAAACATRAAGTTAAGGTGCAATAGAGTGTGTCTATCTTCCAGAGTCCCCTGAACATCCTAACTAATGTTTTACTGTTACTTGCCTGTATTATTTTTATTTATTCAGAATTGTAATTGTCCTAACTTACCTCAAGTGCAATTGCCAGACATACAGGAAAAGATACTTAATAAAGTGCATTAATAAAGTGAGGATCATTTAATCATCATGCTCACCTTATAATGACCAGGCTGTTAAAAGCTCATGTAGTACATTGATTCTTATTCCACAGTCACCAGGAGGCTAGAGGTAACTAAGAAAGGGAAAATATTAGAAGCAGTTCTGGCTAACTACCCCAACCCAGTTACCAAACTCTGACAAGACCAAAGTCAGAAAACAAAGAGCACAAACTGGAAGTAAAACCCAGACCCCAAAGAGAAGTGGCACTTCTTTGCACAGGGACTTCTTAGCTGATAAATTGCCAGTGGGCAATAACTTCAAAATTGTCATCGCATAATTCTTATAATACAGCATCCTGTCTCTGATAGCAGCCAATACTGAATGCGGCAAGGAGAGGCATATTCCCTCTCCTGCCCCATTCTGTACCTAAATTGTGCAATACAGTACCACAGGGAAAAACGTATTCCTCCACCCCAGCTGGTAAATATCTTACACCTCCATGAGGAGTAATGACAGCTCTTATTTAAATCCTGGTTGGAAGGACTATAAGCTACAATTTGAGTATTAAAAGTAAATTTGTGTTGGGCTTTATTAAGTAAATCGTTTGGTCTTCATTTCATCCTGCAGCTCTGAGTTCCACAAGTTAAATGCATACACCGTGTGCTGTACTTTTTCACTCACTCTAATGAATCACTCTTTGGCCCGTTGTTGTTCTATTTTGAGTTCTCACTTTTTCTTTTGTTACAGACAAACGTAATGAGAAGCAGCAGACTGGCCTGATCTATGCCCTTCATTATTTTATATGCCTCTGCCACATTTCCTCCTGCTCTTCTTCTTTCCAAACTAAATAATAATCCTGCCCTTTTTAATGTAGCCTTATATGAAAGGCTCTCAGATGGCTCTACTCATTTTCTTTGCCCTTCTCTGGACCATTTCTATTTCTGTTATGTTTTTGAGATAAGGTGACCAAAAGTGAACATGATTTTCAAGGTAAGGACATGCCATTGATTTATATGGCGGCATTAAAATATTTTCTTCCTATGATTTATCCTCTTTGACCACCCTCACACTGTATTCTATTTCTTTCTGACTGACAACTAGCACCGTTCTACAGAGCAGCCATCTTAATTGAGCTGACTTCATTGACTTTACGTTAGCGCTAATTCAAAACCTGAATGTCATTGTATTCCATTTCATTGTATTTGCCAAGTACACATTCTGATTAGCCCTGGAATTCCTCAAAATGTTACAAAACACCAATTAGCCAAAATTATTTAGTATGGTCAGCATATCACATCAGCTTCTGCAGAAAGCAGAAAGTAAGTAGTGGRGGCTGTAGGGGAGAAAAGGAAGGCAAAGGATGCAAGGAAGGCCAATTTATTCCTATGCTTGGTTTCCTCTTTTTTAACAGGTGTTAAACTCGAACCAGGATCTACCCTGAAGTTAAGATTCCTTATGAGGTCTTTACACAGCACCCTGTAAAAAACCTTGAAAGGCTAAATACACTCAATCCACTAATACTCTTTTCTGCCCTACTTTGCTAGCCCTTTAAAATAAATCTCACAGTCACACTGACTGTTCGCATAAATCAACAGAGTTCCTTCTGATCCTGGAAATACCATTACGCTCTACGTCGCCGAAACTCTGCTTATTTATGCCTGTGACACTCATACATGTGCCAGGTGTCCCAATTCTTTTCTGAATGCAGTTAGGCTGAACTCATCTAAGCATTTAAGTCCAATGCTTAGCTTTAAGTCAATGTAACACACAAATTTACTTAAGAATTTCTCCTAGGCTTAAGGCTATGATTTAGAGAAACACTTAAGTGTGCACATCTACTTAATTAAGCACATGTGGTAAGCATGACTTCATACGCTTAACCACCTTACAGGGCTAAGTGAAGAATGTCTCCAACAAAGACAGTGGATTTACAGTGGGATACAAAAGGGGAGGTTTAAAATCCTATTTTTAATGAAAATTTTCAAATCAGTCCTTAAGTATTAACATCTAGATCAGCAATTCTTCATGTTCAGATCATCAAAAATATCAAGACATCACTGTCTTGCTTTTTGTTCCTTGTTGTTCCTCACAAGTAGCAACTGCAGAAGGAACTAGGATAGAGGTTAACTTTTCTGTATTTTTTTTTCCTCTTTTAAAAATCTGTTGATAAATACATCACTGAAAGACACTGAATCAGAGCCCAGAAACTGTGAAATTTAAGGATATATGAAACATGCACAGAAAGAACATATGCTTCCCCAATGTCCTCAAATCTACTTCAGTCCTAATCTTGGAAGGATCATCTCTAAGGGTGAGAGAGTAAATTAAACCTCAATCCCTCCGTCAAACACAGGAGCATAAGTGCCCATAGCGGCAGGGGTTTTACTGCTACAAAAATTGGGAACTGAACCAAGAACCCCAACACATTTCRCAAAGGCCACTGGAAAGCCATTATTCTTTTACTCACTGAATTACAACTAGGAATAGGCAAATTCATTTGAGTAAAAGAAAGACCAAACCAAACATTTATCCAAAATCTTATCAGATATAAACCAGACCTTTTTGAAGCTTTGAAAGTGGTCATACACTTTTGTTATAGTTTTTCTATTTTGTATATTCTTGAGCTTCTTGGCTTTGGATAAAAGTACCTGAAACGTCAAGATGCCAACTGCTCTTGCAGTATTTTCAATCTGTTTTATAGATTCAAGAGGCTCAGATATTTAAAGTGCAGTTAAGTTTGCCCAATGCATAAAAACAGTAACTGGCTTAAAAAAAAAAAACTTAAAAGAAGTTGTCATTTCTGCCCTTATACAGCACCAGTGTCAGGGGGACAGGCACATAGAAAGCTGAATTAATACAGAATGAACAACAGAGTGGAAAATTTAGGATCTTCAACAGTAGCCAGTGACCTTTACTTTAACATAAGATGGATATAAGCATTTAACTTAGGGGCACTATGGTAATACCATTGACAACAGATTTTTTTCATTTTTTCTTTCRAAATTAATGTTAACCAGTGCACTGAAAATGCAAGTATTACATTATTTCCTTGACCTGTCAAGAAGAATGGGGAGGAAGAAATGTGAATTCTTAATTGTAGGATGGAAAGAAGAAAAAAAACAACTAGTGCTCCAAAAAGTGAAAAGTTCATTTGAATGAAACAGGTATCCGCTTCAGGCTTTATTAGAGTACAGAGATCCTGACCAAGAGTGGCTCTTTCAATCCAGGTGTCTTTATTAAGCAAAGATTGACATATATGCCCAACACGAAGGAGCTTTGTGATTGGTAACAAATGTCTGCCAAGGCTATTATGACAACAAAGGAGTAAGACGTATGTAGCTTTCAGTAAATGTGATTTGAACATAGGTCTTTAGAGATGAATGCTAGCAAGCCGACTTGCTTGCCAGCTTCACCTCACTCACCTAACTTACAACAATTCCTTAGAGGAAAACACATTATGTAGCACAATGTCTATAGCAAAAATAATTATATGTACTAAAACTTCCATGCACTGTATGGTCCCTGTCTTATTCACAGACACCAAACTAGTCTGTCAGGCACTATGGACTGAACTGCTTCTGCTGATTTTATTTAGGTAAAATATTTTGAAATAGCCAGCACAAAATGATTACTACAGAGTTAWCAGGGTGTACAGTAATTACATGCAAAAGATGAGATTCTTACTTTCCATTTTGGTGGCTAAGGCCTTAGGCCAAAAGTCATATAATACAGTCACATTAAACTTTGGGAATTCAAACATCAGGGAACATATTGTCTGGAAGAAATTATTTAYGCTACATTTTTTTTCAACTCACTTGCACAGCCTTAGTTTATGCTAAAGAGGAGACAGATAAACAGAATTGTCCTGACACAAGTCCTAGTGAAGTGTGCAGCTAGTACCAGGCCCAAGGAAGCTAAGCAACAAAAGACTGAGTCTATACTATCTACCCTGATCATGTGTCATCCAAACAAGTCACCTTGATACACTTCTCTGTGCACTGCTGCCAAGTAGAAAAGAGCCRAGGGAGCTGGCCTCCATACCTTGGGGAAGTGGGCATTGACCCCACAGGTGAGAGACACACAACAGTATTTCATGTTTAGTATATGCTTAAATGCCTGTTGAACGGGACRCTGCCTGTAAGGTGGCTCAAAAATGATTTAAAACAATTTCTTCAAAATTAATGTTAGGGGAAAAAAAAAACCAAACACAGCAGTAATTATCGCAGCCTAAACCAATTAGCCATGTTGTTTCTTTGTGTAGCTGGTGATGGCTCCTCATCCAAAGAATGATCCTTTCCCGTCATTCYTCTTCAAACGCTACCTTGCAATGTGTCCAGCCCCCAAGCTCATCAGAACCACTGTGACCCGATATTGTGCAGGTAAAGACTTGACTTTCTGCTGATTTATTTAAAAAAATCTTGTATTTTACTGCTCAAATGTACTCTCTAGAGCGTGGTCACATGACCAGTATAATGACAATCTGTCTCTCTGCTAACATTTCTCTACTTTGGTTATTTGTTTGATAAAGTGAGGAGCTTCCCTTTTGTTGCCCTTCATCAGAGCTTAATGTCTTTACTTTGGGATCAATATACTTTATGAATAATTTTATTTCCTTCTATTTTTATGGTCTTTTCTCCTCATTATCATACTGAGTTTATTAGCTGGTGCTGTCAGTATCTTTACCCTGTCATATGTTCCTGAGGTACAGTAAATATCACTTGTGTTGTAATTAATATGCACACCCTCTGCAGTAATTAAAGCACAGACCCCTTCAACCAGCTGAGCTTCCTACGCTAATTCCACCTTATCTTCATAATGAACTTATTGTAATCTGAAACTACCACTGAATATTGTTCAGTAAGGATAGAAGAATGAAATCTAACGAGATGCAATAATATTTGTGAACATGTTAATATGAAAAAATGAATTTAATTACCCTTAAATCTAATTAAATTTCCTGTACAATCAAAATCCMCCCATTTATCCCACAAAAACACTGATGGTGCAACACTAGTGCCCCTTCGGAGATTTACACAAAGATGGAGACTAGATACCTCATCCTCTACCCACGAAATTCTCATAGTTAGCTATCTAGAGGGTTCCCTGCCCACGGATAATTATAGAAAGGACTTAGAATGTCTGTTCAGGGATGTGATTTGGAAGTAAGACGGGAAGGTGAAGATGGAGAGACAATTCAAGCCCCCTGAAAAGGGACCCAGCAATGAAACAGTTTGGCAAATGTTTCCAACAAGGGAGAGGAAAGGAATACTGAATATATAAGCATGATAGTATAATGCAGAATGATTAGAGCGAGACTGGATACAAGAAATTCAGTTCTTATTTTCTGAAAACATTTCCATATGGGAGACTAGCGCCTAAGGTGCAGACTCACACAATAGGAAGAAAACTGGCAGGCTACATAGACTGAAAATTGGCTGAAGGGCAAGAAACAAACAGTGGAAGTAAATGGGATTATTTCAAGGTGGAAAGAGGTTACCAGTAGGGTACAGCCCAGCTTTCTAATTATTCACAGTAATGACTTGGATGATAGTATGGAAAGGATCATTTCCAGGATTCTAGTAACTGGGAAGCACAGCAGTAATAAATACCGATGTAATCCAATAGCCATTTCATTAATAGTTAATTTGAGAACCAGAGAAGTTGCATAGGAAAGTGTTTGCATGTATCATGAGGCAGGATTGAGACATACAATGGCACAAAAATTGAACGACCTTCCCTTGTAAATGGCCATTCTAGAAGAGGCTTAAGCAACAGCCGTTGAGCGGCTCCTTGTGCTTTATTGATTGATGTCAATCTGTCCAGTTCCAGAGCGTTAACTTCACTTTAAAAAGTGCCCTTTTCTGTCATTCTTTTCCTGTAACGCCCTAAACATGCCTCATTTCCTACACCAAAAAAATTACGTGGTCAGATATTGATTTGTGACTCTCTGGCTGACATCTGAATAGTGAGAAAATGAATTGACTTAAAGACATACGTGGATAAATAAGTAAAGGAAACAAAAACCCCACCCCTAAATTTCTGCTAAACTGGACTGACACAATCTAGTGTCTAGGAGAGCAGTATGATTATTCTCTTCCACCAAACTATGGAGAACTGCCCTAAAATGAGAAGATTGTTCCCAAATTCCCCAGAAGAGGAGGAAGAGTCATATTCCATAAGCCATTGTGGAGAAACCCTTGGTCCCCAAAAAAATGACATCATCATCATTATTTTTTCTGACTCCTGAAAGGATTCATATATAGATGATTTCACTCACCTTCCAGACCCTATAAGGTACACAGAGCCAATCAGAGAATGGGGAGAAAAAAAAAAAAAACCAAAACCTACCGTGCTTCATCTGTTCAAAATTCACTAGGTAACCCTCACAACTCAAACGCACCACTGCACCGCACAAAAACTACCTTGTTTGCCAACACTGAGATCATGAAAAAAGCAATCTGTGCCCAAATTGAGGGTTACAAACAGGCACTTAAAGCCCCTCTCACTGCCTTCTTTCTGCACTTCACTTCTGAGAGAAGCAGCAAAGACTGACTCTGCATGTTTGCTGAAGTTGGTGGACGAAGAAGTAAGCAAATCTGAGCATTTTTAATTTTCTCTCAAACTACTTCGGAACTGGTGACCTAGCTTTAACCTTTCACTAATATGAAATATTTCAGCTATTACCAC
This sequence comes from Oceanodroma leucorhoa, assembly GCA_030449065.1. Classification (NCBI taxonomy): domain Eukaryota; kingdom Metazoa; phylum Chordata; class Aves; order Procellariiformes; genus Oceanodroma; species Oceanodroma leucorhoa. The sequence goes on along the minus strand of JASVER010000045.1, from coordinate 5,236,356 downwards.
TCAAAGCCTTCAGAATTTTAAACTTGGCCGTTCAAAAGAGTGCCAAGATTTTAAGCTACAGTGTATCACATCATGCCAGGGAAGGAGCAAGAGAAAAGAAGGATATAGAAGGGGCAAGAAAAAAAGAATGTGCAAAGCTAGGAGTGATAAGAGAGCAGAAATAAAGATATAAGGGCAGAAAATACGATAGCGTTTTCTCCTATATCCCTTTCATGAACCTGCAGTCCTTATCTTACTTCTGCTTTCTACATTTTTACATGCTTTCTTTTTTTCTCTGGCTGCTTCTTTATTTCTAGGCATGATCACAGTATTCTTCAGTTTAGAAGAGTAGACTCTTATCCTCAAACTGTATACCTGAGAACACCTTCTAGGAGTCTGTGTCCCATAGACTTGAATGAAGGCAAGTTTGTGCAACTGAAGTATCAGTACTTCCTGCTCTCACTGCTGCAGATGCAGGGTATAGATGGGCCACTGTTCTGACCCAGTAAGGCTTTTCTTAGGAACTTATTAGTAATTACATAGCTCTGTCCCTGCAGCAGGCCACAGTAAGAGTGCTGTTACCACAGGTAAGGATTCCTAGCACCAAARGATTTGCACGTCAGGGAGCAGCAAGAGTGGATTGCTCCTCAAARGAGATGAGACAGGAGCTGAGGGTGACAGCAAAGGGGACAGGGCAGWGTCCTCACCACGAAAGGGCGCAGTCTCACGGTACCCAAAAAAGGTCCTGTGACAGTAACTGGCATCAGTCAAGAGCTCACTGATTGCCAGACAAGCTTATGGCAAAAAGGACAGGTGGATCCAGAAGTCAAGTCAGCAGATCAGGAATCCAGATCAGGATCAACGATGTACATGGTCAAGCACAGGCTTGCCTGCAGCGCAGCTCAGGCAAAGAGCCAGGCAAGTGCCTGAGTTTAAAAGCAGCTCCTGGGCAAAGTGGAGGAAGCCCCCAACACCACTTTTCGCGTAGCTCTATTCWCTGCAGTCTTGTCCAAGGTTACACTGCTGTGCCATAGCAGAGCCAGTGCTGAGCACAGGCAGCTAAATTTTGACAAGGTTCCTGACACTTGGAKGGAAAATGTTAGCTTAATCAAAAGGATGGCTACAAATCTCACTTTAATGTCATCCTTAAATAGTCTAATACAATTTTTTGTCTTCCATTCAAGTATCTCTTATAATCCAGAGTCACAGACTAGTACTGGCAGTAGCAAATGGCAAAATGCCCAGCCATGTGGTCCTTCTGTCCTCCAATTCCTTCACCCTCTTTCTCTCTTTGTAATTCATAAAGTGCTATTTTTTTGAATTATCTTTCAAATTGTGATCAGCTTTTCTGAGCAAAGAATACTATGCTTACATATATATATTTGATCATGTAAGTACGTAACTCTTACTAGCTTTCAACAAATTCTTTATCATAAACTTATGTTCTGCAAGCAACATTTGCAGACCATATCCCAAAGCATTAGAGTGGATAAAAGAGCAAATTATGAGAAAAGATCTCTCTCAAACTTCTTGTGRTATTTTAAATAGCGAGGAAAGGAGGGAGCAGGGATGGCCTTTTTTGTCACATGTGGCTTTTAGACAGTTCAAGAGAGGTATCTAGGCCAATGCTACCTCCCTGGGCTGGCAGAAAGGCTGGGCAGACATCAGCTAATGAGTATCTCCTGCCACAGCAGACAACCTGCTTGGGAAAACCATCATCATGAGCACCATCATCATGAGCCACCTGAGAGCYGCTCTGGACATCCCCTTTTCTCTGGAATCTGGGTTGTGCAATGTGGGCCCTGCAGCTTTCAGCCACACAGAGCTTTCGGTGTTCAGCTTGCAGAGTGGCATTGGTTGGCCACTCCCAGAATAAAGTCACCAGTTCAGTTGTAGGATTCAATAAAACCCCTGGAGACTTGCTAGGGGACCTAGATTTTAAAGGCGCTCTGTTTGTTTTCTTTGCAGATACAGCTTTTCCCCTGTAATCAACTGCAGACACAATTACCTGTTTCAGCACAGCCTAGTCACACAGGGACCAGAGCTGAATGTCTTGACCTTACAGCTTGGAAAGGCTGAGTCCAAAACCTTGGCAGGACCAACTACTTACCTTCTGGGCCATATTCTCCAGTGTTTTAATTCAGAGCAACTCTGTAAAAATTTAGTAAAGTTCTGGCATTTGATCCTAATTTATCACTAATCAGTTACCGTCCTTTGAGTTAAAGCAGTCAAGATTCCACTCCTATTAGCAGAAAAAAAAATCCAAAATGAAAACAATCGGCATTTAATACTTGGCCCACTCAGCTGTCTGCTACATTATCTTTTCTGCAGCCAACCATGGGAAAATTGTCTGTACCCTCTTCCTCTCTGTGTCCAGGTCTCCCTTTCACCCCCACTGCCAGGCTGCTTTTACAACTGCTGCCTTACACCTCCTTTAACCAAAGATGATTGCCACCTTGTCCTCATGTGCCTCATCTCCCTCTTGCCAACATTACAAACCACTTYTGTTCCTCTACTCACAGCCTGGCACCTGGACCTACCTCACCCATACCAGCCCCACTCTAGATGAAGTTTGCATCGGACAGAGCCCAAGTTATTAAACCGGGAGACCGACACCATTCAGAGCCGTAAATACATTCATCTCTACACCACCCATGGCGCTCCCAGTTCCAGCAAGACAGCCCACTGCCAGCCCGACTGGCTGTTCCCAGAGCCAGCAGAACAGCAGCTCGTGCAGCACGTGCTGTGCCCCATCTCCCACATGCTATGTGCTTATAGTTCCCTACATGGGAGGAAGGGACCTGGGGCACTAGTTCATCTGAGGCCAGGCTAAAGGCAGGACATATTTTACTAATAGCTAGAACGAATTYTTCTGAAGTCCAGAGGTGGATTAGGTAACAACATCAGGTCTTTTTGTGAAACTGCCTGATTTAGCTAAYGAGCAGTGGAAAAGTCCAGCAGATTTACTCAAAATCTGTCCTAGGGTTATTCTAGGTTGGTCTTTTCTGACACTGAGATTTTTCATTGTTTTCCACCTTGTTTAGTCATCAGTAACAGTAGAAAATGTAGAAAATGATTGTCAGTTTTCCTTCACATTTTACATCCACTTTGCCTAAGTGTGAATGACTATATAAGGTAGAAAGGAATGGATAAGCAAAATGCCAAAGTCCACAGTGTAGACTTTTGCAAAACAGAAGCTAGTCTCCTTAGCATCCTACGTGAGGTCGTGCTCTATTTCCAGGGGAAATCTGGCAGGGATCTCCATTACASTAAGGGTAAGGAAGCTGTTGTTACAGCTCCTTCGGCCAAACAGTGCATTCTGTCACTGAGCAAGCCCCTCTTGAAATCAGTGGGAGTTTTGCATCTTTAGATGCCTGCAGAACTTGTTCCTAGGCAGATATTTACAAGAAAATCCATTGAATTAAATATAGCTAAATAGCATAAGCCTTTTGAGCAAGAGAAGAGGCAGCCAGTCCCATTCACAACAGGCAAATGCTCTTTCTSTTCAGTCTGCTCATCCTGTGGGTTTGGAGGCACTGACAAAGTGAACGCACTGAGAAATGGAAAGAAATGCAGGTAGATGAAATCAAACTGATTTAAGAAAAAAAGTTTACCGTCCGCTCCCCACCTCACATCTCAGATTACACAAAAAAGACAGCTATGCCAATATAGTCAGGAAAACACCATACAGTAAAAAAAGTAAGAGAATATGTTGAACTGCAGGTAACTGAGTGCTCCATGATCAAACAAAAGGGAAGGAAATGCCCCTACTTGCTTCTGTCTCTGTGAGTTTCTGCAACTGCTACCACATTAGCTATTTCATTAGCTGAGATTTTTTTTTCCCACTTACCTAGTCAACAGCAAGTAGCTTTAGATAATTAAGGTAGTTATCATTTACATTCGTATTTTGTAAAATCCCTAAAGGACCTGTTTCCACAGTTACAGGTTACTAGGCTCTTGCTGTAGCTTAAGTCTGAGGGGGGTCACAGCCCAGAAGACATGTAAAGGCGTTCTGGTTACAATTTTCCCTCTTGCCACTAGTCTATGCTGTTGTATAAAGTTCAGAACAGGCCTGGGGAAGCTCAGTGCAAATGTTGGGATGATCACTTTTGTCTCAGAATCTTCTGAATTCAATTGCAGAACGGTATGCTTTATTGTTCTATTCTGTAAAGTATATTTAGCTTGCTTAATTAACCTATATTTCAGACAAGTCATGCAGGTGTTCATCTAACTCTGTATATGCCTTTGTGATTAAACTTTAATGAAAGGGAGTCTAAAGTAAATTCCTGCATGCCATGGTTCTGAAACAGACCAAAAAAAAAATCAAAACATAATATTTCTGTCAGACAAATTATTATTATTATTCTGAATTTTCTCTGTGAAAGGGAAAAGAATATGGATCAGAATGAACAGAGGGTTGAGAGGAAAGGGTGTTTCTGATTATGCCTAATAAAGGTTACTTCAACTCAAGACAGGTACAAAGATGCAAACCAGTTCGATGTCAGATCTGGATGGGACACAGAGCACAAGAGCTAGTACAYAGTTGCCAGAAGAAAGTTTATATTTCCTCGTAATATGTGTGAAAAAACACATAATTCTTTATATTTGTATTTTCTCCTAAACAAATAYGCAGTAGTGCTATTCCTAAACAGGGCGGGGGGGTGGGGGTGGGGGGGAATCAGTGCCAGGCAGACTAGTACTCATAAGCAGCCTTACTAGAACAAACCAATATGTGTCCATGAAGGAGGAAAAGGGGATTAGATAAGAAAAAAAGATTTCACTTTCAAGCCTCTAGTGGATTCTTAAAAACAATGGAAGGAAAAAATTATTTTATCCACTGTTGGGAGAAAAATGCTTTGCCCAGTGYCCTTTAAACTTTCAATTAGAGTAACTTGAGAGTCACAAAAATACACATTTGTTTGCTCCTCTGTTTCTTGGTAAAAGACATTTTTAAAAGATATTTATTACTAGCATGAGATGAAGGTTGGTCTGATGAAACACTGTCATTATTATGATCTTAGTACATATTAATGAACTTTTAAAATGCAAATCATTGACCCACTAGGTGGTCTCATGGTCTCATAAATAGCAATCTTTTGCATTCCAGCATCCAAATACCTAGTTAGGAGCTTTACAGAATGCGCATTATAGGTGATACAGACCATAACAAGTACTTTGGCAAGGGAAAAAAAAGCCATTCCAGCCTATTGTGTCAATTAAAATGAAGGGATTTTTATGTTATGAACCATATGTTCAAAGAACATTACATGTAAAATTACATACAATCATTCTGACTGAAGAACACAATAATCCTGGTACATTAGTGTATGGCTTCTGGTGAAATTTGATACTSGTGTTTTTTCCACTTAGCTTGTGTCAAATAATAATTTGGATTGCAGCCATTCCTTACTCTGTGCTGTGATCCCACCAAAAGTCAAGAGTAAGAAGATTAGGATGATTAGATGGGAAAGCAAAGCACCAGAGAGATCTTTCAGAAGCAATGGTGGCGACCGTGTCACCTTTAGCCAGTGAAAGGGTGTTCCTCTTTTATCCAGTGAAAAAACAATTACATTGGTGCTTCAGAGGAGATGTGGTTTAATGACAGGAAAGGGACTCAGATATGCTGTTAGCACACATATCCCAAGCCTCTTTCCCTCCCCCCCCCTCCTAAATTTTGCAATCTAAACAGACATACAACCAAAGTCTTCAGGGTCTAGAGCAATGGGACTCATACCTTAGCACAGAACGCCTGTAAGTGGTACYGCATTAACAGCACATACCATCTTTTACGTGCCTTGAAACCAGAACAAAAATCATAGACAGCAACAAATCCTGAGCAGCAGTTCSTAAGAAGTGCAGTGGCATGCAAACTACAGTATGTAGTGTCCCAGCTGCTGGTATTGCTGCCTCTCTAATCGCAAGGCTCAGTGGCCTTTAGCGATCCCACCCCATCACTGAGGACTGAAGCAGGTGCCTGACTTTGCAACTAASTGGGGGTGCTCAGACAATTCACTCTGGTGTAGCTGCTACTGCAGGAGCAACCCACAGTTTTAAGGAAACGTTTAAACACAATTAATATTAAACTACATAAAATGTTTACCAGTTTGTAAAATTATTAATTCTATTTTTTACTGTTCTATTTACCAAATTAAGCCAATATATCAAAACTAATGTCTTCCCTCTCTAATTATTATTAATAAAGACTGCCTATTTCCCCTTCACAAGAATTCATTTTCTCTCTTCAAATTAATAACAGTCTGAAGTAACTCAGGCACCACAGGGCCTGATTCCAGGCTCATTTTCAGTGAAGTTAATCTGGAGTAGCTCCAGAGCTTTCATGTAGCGAGATTTACAACTGTGTATATGGGAGCAGAATCTRTCCCTCCACCTGTAGGCTCTCTCTTGAAAGTTTTTCTGGTCTAAACTCCAAATGAAACTCTCCCACAGCACTGAGCAAATGAAAACCATCAGCAGCGCTATCTTAGCTTATGCTTCTGAAGCCAGTGAAGATACATATGCTGATTTTCACCATGTGAGCATCTGGTTTGGCCATAATCATTAGAAAAATCATTCCACATGCTTAAGCAGATGAAGAAATATGCAGAAAGGGCAGAAGAAATGTTGCTGAAACAAAACAAGGCCACCTTGGGAACCCTGGCTACATTTCTGTGGTTCTCAGGATGTTCATCCAGGAGACTTGTGTGTATGTCCTGGACCACCCTTCCTTTGCCATAGGGCTGGCCAGGAAATGCCGCACCCCGGCTGGAGACTTTCACAGAACACCCTCTCACGCAGGAGACACCTGTGAGAGCACAACAAGGAGAAGTCACAAACTTTAAGGAAGAGGAAGCTGACATCTGCACCTCTGCCTGAAACCACAGGTTTTAAAGGCAGAGAAGGGGGGAGACTGAAGACTCCCCTGCCTGTGCTCTTCCTTTACTCCTGCCACTAGCAGCTGGGGCACAGGACACCGGGTGAATCGGGCACTGCTGGCCTGGGCCCAAAGGAGTCCTGCCTCCCACCAGTATTTTCGCAACTTTTTGCCCCAGTTTCATGCTTGTTGTTCCATGCCTTTCAGTGGAAGAGAGCTTTAGATGAACTGCAAAGAAGAGAGTGCTTGCCATTTTGTTTGGTTTTTTTTTTTTTTTTCCTTTCCAAAGCCATGGCTGTTGTTTTATAAATGTCCTTCTGACACATATTTGTGCTTGAGGAGGTTAAGGAACTTTTGCCTCTCAGAAATGATGTCCTCAGTTTATCCACAACCTCTGTACAGCGAAAGCAACTGCAATCAAATACCCTCATGTTACCCAGCATTTAGCACAGCCCTGACCTGACAGTGCCATCCTCTCTAGGGAGGAAAGGTAATTTAGACTCCCTGATAGCTTTCTTCTGTCCGACTCCATAGTACCGGATGTTGCTTAATTATATGTGGGCTGTGCTTTGCTTTGGGCCTTTTTCCAAATTAAACCCCCCTTCGTCATTTTAGCACAGCTTTTGTACTCCTGCTTTAGCTTCCTAAAGCTGCATCTGTGCAGCATCTTCACCCAAGCATCATAAAAAATGCTAAATGACTTATGTAGGTCTTCTCACTTAAGGTCATTTCAATTATGGCAACATCAACAGATGTATATGTTCATTAATAAAAGTGTGATATGTGTTTGTGTCCCTCTGAAAGTTCAGTCAGAAAATTATAGATTATACTGAGACACTGCAGGAATTGCTACTCTGTAAGTCAAATGCTCTATTATTAAAAATGTCATCCCATATGAATTTCATAAATAGCAAAGCCAAGAACAGAGTAACCATTTTAAAAAGTCTAGAGGGGATTCCATAACAACATTTAAATGCATTACTACTCAAACAATTTGATTGGATTATAAAATATTTAAAACTGCAGCTGTACTTGTGGTGTTTAATGTTGACTATTTTGATTTCTGGATCATCTTACCTAAGAAGTACAAGTTTACAAAACTAGTTATATAATTAGTATATAAATATATAAGAAAAGCTACAACCCATGGAAATAAATAGTTTCTAAGGTACTGTACATAGCTGGCTTATTCTACATAGACAAATAAAAGAAAACTGAAAAGGACATTAGGCATTAGAGTTCATTTAAGACTTGCCCCTGGAATAAAGCAGGACCTTATTTTGCCAAAGATATCCTAATGACTAAAAACAAATATCACAAGAGATGCAGGACAGCGTGTGCTAAATAGATATTATTGGCCAGATTCTCAGGTGGTGTAAACTGGCATTGATCCATTGTAGTTAATGGTTACACTGACAAGTTTTGGCATTAATTTTATTCTGTGTCCTCTAAAATTTTTTCCCAGGATCTCTCTTACATATGTATTAGGTATGTTTGGGTTTATAATTAAATCTTCATTGACTTTTTAAGCAGAAAGGACAATTTTAAAATCTATTTTTCAGAAGAAGAGCTATGTATTAATCCACAAATATGTACTGATGCCCATATGTTATAGATATCCTTTCATATGCTAACTGTACCTCTTCTGCCAAACTATCTGYCATCTCCGCTGCTTTACCTGGATGAGTGTCAAGACATAATTCAYCCAACAAACTCATGTTATTGGTCACTGCATTTCCACAAAAAGCAACCTTGCTTCAGAAGCACAATGACTACCAGAAGTACCTTTTGTAATGGCTGACATTTCGGCTGAGACTTCTTGGATTAGACTGGGGCTGAAATCATAAAGCTTTGCAGCTTTAGCTATGGGATCCGTTCTGTAGGCAAGTGGTACAACATCTCTACATTCTTTGTGCATGGGCAGAAAACAGTGTGGGTTACCTTATTTTTGCCACAACTGTCCCAGGAATGCTCTAAACTCAAAGTTGCCACTGGGACCTTGTCACTGGTGTCTGCTTGTCTCCTGCAGGCAGTCTGACCAGCTAGTGAACTCAGGTAGTGTACAACTCCTGCCTGTCCTTGCAGCAGGGGACAATGGACAAGGTCTTCTCTGTATGACATTGCTCCTGCAAAGGCAGACAGAATAGCTGGAGGTGCAAGCATGCCCACAATGCATTTAAGCGTGTGCTACAGGGGATTTCAAAGCTGTGGGTGCATCTGAAGCATTACTCAGCAGCGTCATCCCAAAACACACTTCTACCAGCATACGGTTTAAATAGCAGCCTCTTTTTGGCCATAAGAGCACAGCTATGATATTTCACTTCAACTTGAAGAGACACAAGGACATCTTTCCACACTTTCGATTCCTTTATGTGACTCTCATTTCTCAATACACTTTGTTTTAGGCTATCTGTTCTGCACATATGCAAATTCAAAAAGCCCTTCTGAAACTTCTCTAATCCTGCCCACCATTTAAGCTTGGCATAAAAGCATCATCCACATGTCTCAGCAAGCCAAATGACCTTGCAGACCCTGTTTTCCTGAGGGAGTCACCTGTGTTTATTTCTATTAAACGGAAATTAACTTGGACCTCCATACGCAACCTCATTTGGCATAGTTAATTCCAGAGTTATCATTAAAACAAAAAGCGCATCTTACACATTGAAATCAGTGGGAATTAGACTTCAGTAACGCACACAAGGCTATAACAAAGATAATCAAACAGCATAAGGATAATCCACTAATTGTTGAAATGAGGCGGAACATCTCCATGGCTTGTCTCAACAGCTAGCCCTGGGCTGAGTCGTGTTTGGAGTTCAGGAAGTTTTTATCATTTTAAAGTATGTCAAGTCTGTGCACTTCAGGGCACAGCAGGAAGCAGAGGGAGGATTTTGCCTGCCCTGAGGTAGGCAGTTCTAGTCAAGGAAATGAAGATCACCCAGTTCCAGTTGAGCAAGTGGATGCTCCTGGTTCCAGCTGAGGGCACGCATATCCACCAGGCCTTCAAAATCAGGCCAGTGCCTAACTGGTACACATTCTGCTTCCTCAGATGGTCTTTGAAAAATCATCCAGTCTTTAAAAGGAACACAAACCTGAAGTTTCTGTAATTTCCTGGGTTTCTATATGACAAAGAGGCCAAAGGCTGCTGAAGCAAATTAGGATCATGCTCTCAGTATACCTTTAGAATTATTTTGTTCTCAGCCTGAAAGCAGAATTTGACATTCAGTAACCTCTGTAAGTCCAAAGAAATGCTATTGACTTCACTGCAACTACTATAAATTTACACTCAATATAAGTGAGAGTGGAGCTGTGCCACAGTTTGGTCATTACTCTATGAATTCCTATGATATAGAACAAGCCCAGCAATTATTTGTGGTGTTTTTATTTTAAATGCCTAGCTTCTTGGCGCATGGTAATTTTCATGAGTGGTCCCTGCCCTTGATCATTTCAAATGGTGTTTGAAGCATTTGGATCTTAAAAATCTCACTGGCTTCTAGGAACAGCGCCTTTCCTATGACTGATTCTGAAGTTAGAGCTGTGCCACTTAAGAGAGAAGTTCAGAAGAAGGTGCACTGGAAATTTGTGCATGAACCTATGTACATAGTGGAGAGGTGAAAACATCACAAAATTAAAGAAAATGTAATGCCAACAGAGCTCTTAACTTTTGGCTGCCTTTACTCCTCTCATTCTACCTATGTGTGGTCTCCTTGAGAAAATAACTAGGTATGTGGAAAATATATGATGAAACATTTACATTCAGGTGTAGCATGAAGGAGCCTGAAATACCTTTTCCCCTTACTACAACTTGTTAGAATGATCGTGCTGGCAAGAAATTTGCCAGCTTGTGGTTATAGGGTGAGCAGCTCACACCTTGAACAAGGTCAGTGCCCTACTGCATTTGTATAATATCTCAGATATAATGGACATACATCTCATATCGTTATGTACTTAAAAGTGTACTATACTTCTGCAGATGATCCAATAGGTCCAAATAGTCCAAAGACTATTTGAGAGGCAAAGTGCCTCTGAAAGGGACCAAATGTGAATAGACATCCAGCTTCATTCTTCACCATTAAAGCAGTGTTTAGGATTCAAGTTTTATAGTGGAGGGGCTCTATTTTATCTCAGTGGAGTTATTCTTGATTTACACCAGATTAGCATTAGTCCTCACAACTGGAGAAATCTATTCTACCAGGATGGTGATGGAGGCATTGATCCTAAACAAATAAAATGACCTTCTCCTGCAATTACTTTGAGCTTCACTAATTAAAATAATTTTGCTAATGAAACCTGCAAAAATATTCACACAATTCTCATGCAGTCAGTCTGACCTTCTGCTGATGTTTCTGATGATGGCAAATACTTTACTCACCAGAAAATGTACAAGAGCCTCTTCTATAATGTAAGAAACCAGAAAACCTGAAAACAATAGTTCATTAGATACTTCAGTATCAGTGGAGAGCACCGGGTTCTGTGCATACATGCATGGTGACTTAAAGGTGCTAACACATCTTCTGGTCTCACAGCTTCATTATTTCTTACCGACCTATTGACCAAATCCATTGGTATGATTTACAAACCACACCTGCAGATGCTCTGCAAAAAGAGGTTATTTTTGTTGAAATAGTGTTCCTATGTACAAAATTACTGCCTCAAACAGGCAGTCAAAACTTGGGCAGAATTTCTCTTGAAATCAGAGTATTGAGTGAAGACTGCAAGAGCTGGGCCAAATAATTTTTGAGATACACATTAATATAAGCATCTGTAAAGTATGGCTTAATGCCGGAAAAAGATGCCAGTCACATGCTTATTAGCTTGTACACTGGTAAAATGTAAGGGTTTTCACACATTGTTAAGAGTTATGATTGTTAAGATTTTTTTATCAGCAATAGCACAGATTGCAATGATGTTCTAAACTAAAGGAAACACTTTGTTTGGGTGGACTTGGATATATACGTGCCCTGCTAGTGAGCAAGAGAAGCATACCAATCATTAGTAAATTCTCATATTGTTCATTTCAACATCTATTTTGTACAGGTATTTCATTCCAAGTCCTAAAAAAATACTTGTCATASTAAAGAAATTGTGTTAATTAACCAGCTTCTTCTGATACACAGTTCCCATCTTGACTTTTCCAGTGTTTTGACATGCTGACAYACCATTTTTAATTGCGGTACAGTCTGAGGTCCACAGTTTACCCTTAGAGGTCTCCCAAGACAAATCCAACACAATGCTGGTTTAGCCATGCACATGGTAGTTGTTCCCAGAAGTAAAAATAAGGAAGCAGACAATGGGGGGGAATGGAGGTGAAGAAGTCTTTGCCAACACAGAAAAATGTTAACCCCCAAAACACTTTATATGTTGGAAGCAACATTTAAAGTGCTGCAAAAATACAGATGGAGTTAAGGAAAAGATCATAGTAGTGCTCAGAACTGACTCCAAAATGGTCTATGATCTCCCTACAGTTTTGGTTACATTCTGCATTAATCTATACCTTCCAAAACTTTAGGTAGATTTACCTGTATGTTTGTCATTATCAAGAATGAAAATTGTGTGCTAAATACCCCGTTCCATTTTCAAAATTTCAGCCTCTGTTATTTTGTGCAAATTCAGCAATCACAACACCGTATTTTAAGAAACTTCTTCCCGGAAAAGTTCAAACTCCCCTCAAATACGGCACCACTTACCTTGCAATCAGGAGTAAGGATTATAGCCCTAAGAAGTCCCAGGATTTATTAAAGAATGCATATAATTTTTCCTTTCCATTTCATCAAAGTGAAGAAAAACAATTAAAAAAATATTTAGGTAAGACTGGGCAGACCACGGGACTGGCATACTTAGTATGTAGTAACCTGTTATTGACAAAAGTTATTACCAATTGYTGCAGGAAGATGAGCAATCAAACGTCTACCATAATGAGCATGCATAGTTGCTCCCTAGCTCACATTAGGTAATGTCAGATATATGTTTTGAAGCAGGATGGTTTATTTCCTTACAAAAATTTTTCCTCCTGTCTTTAAATATTTGCATTTAGAAATCTGGATAGTCGTTATATTTATATAAATGTCACTCCTTAGGCTTCACTGATATCATCTGGCAATTAATTATTTATTCTAAGAGTGCACTGTTATACTCATTTTTAATGTACAACCTTTCAATTTCATTATAAGTTCCTTTTGCTCATATTATAAACACTGCATCGTTGAAAATCAGAAGGAAGGAATCCCAGAAACCCAAGTCCTAAGAGATGCAATATTAACTAGACATCCCTGAACAAGTGTGTGGTTCTATACAGTGGTGTGTGCATTTTATCCTTATTTACTATTTGTACGGCTGCAGCATGCAGAGAACCACGCAATTGTGAATCAGGGCTACGTTATTCTAGGTACTCTGCAAAGAGACTGTCACCTCCCTAAAGGCCTTATGTATAGTAAAGGACAACATAAAATACAGAAGGTTTGCAGCGCACYCGGATCTACTGTCATTTACAGTTCCCAACTTCCAATGGCCTTATACTCCCATTGCTGTGCAAATTTATATTTTGAGCTCACATCTCTCACTGCAGATGCAGAACTGGCTTGATCCAGTGAGGCAACAGCACAGCAGTAATTCAGCTAATTTCTCTGTAAACTGGTGTACATGGACTGGTGTACAAGGAAGCCTGAAGCCAGAGCAATGCAGGATGAGCTACCAACAAGGCTCCTTGGGTCCTTCCCCCTTTCGCAGGAGCCCCCTGAAAGCACAGAGGCTGCTCCACCCACCAGGCTGAAATTGCCATGGCAAAATAGCTTTATTGCCTTTTGCAGCACATAGGGCTGCATCCCCCATTTTCCACAGGCAGGGTTCTCACCCACTCACATTTAGGTGTGGGTGCTGAGGAGAAGAAAGGGGGTTGTGTTTGTGATACCTTTCCATGTTTCATATAGCAAAGCATGTGAATTGCTACACACCTTAAACCATCTCCGCATAACTTCGCAGTTTTCTGGCTTTCTGGCATTTACAAAGGATTGTGCAAGGCTACATCCTCCCTAAGCAAAGCCTTAATCTGTTTTCAGTCAGTTACTTTTTTTCCTGGCAGCAGATATAAGGCCACACAGTCAAATAATGAACTTGTCTTTCATTTGGATATAGTTTATTAATGACAAAAMCACTAATCCATTAATCAATTTAAAACAAGTTAGTAAATGAAAAAAATTCTCTGTCTCCTTTAGTAACAGGATCACATGCATCTTAAAAGGGGGCCATTATCTCCATGGGTTTCTCAGCTGAAGTTAAAAATCTAAAAATGATTTTCATTCATTTCTCATTAATATGCAAAATTATTCAAATTAGATAGTAATTAACCATCTACTCAGTAGAAAACCTTTTCATGATAATTTATGATAAACTCAGTAGCAGCTTTGATTGAGATTGATTTTTGGTGTTGAAAAGCTATCATGAATACAAAAAAGCACCTGAAAAAATATTTTTAAACACCTAACTTACTGCGCAGCTAATTATATGGTAACCATGTTCACAGATTATTTCAAAGGGAGGCCTATAGGCAAGATACTAATGCTGAATGAAACAGGCAAAACATCCTTTTGAGTTTGTCCTACATTTCCTCTTAAAGCTCAGCTTTCTTCACATCTCCCAGCCTAATTCATTTAGAATGTTAAATGTTTAGCGCTGTTTAATTCAGCAAACAGATACATTGGAACTAGGACTTTGCTTGATAAGGCTTACAGGATTGCTTTCAAGATAAAGCTGTTTTGAAAAATCAAAATACATTCAAGACAAACTGTTGTTTTACAAYGCAGTGTTCCTGGGAATATCACTATGATTTGTAAACAGACTCCAGATCTATTTTTGCAGATGGCGACGGGAGCTCAGCAGGTTACGGGGTTAATATCATGGGCATGTTGCACTATGGAGAATACGGTTTTGTTCTTAGTAGCAAAGATGAGCTTCAGGATTGGGGGACATCTTAGCTGTGAACACTGGGGATTGCTGTTCAAAAATGTTACTCTCTTGAGGTGGGAAAACCAGAGGGAAAGAAACATTGACCTTGTGCTGGTGAAGCAGCATTAAGGGGAGAAAAAACCCTATTCAATACCTATTGCTACTAGTGGGAATTGCTGTAAGCACCCATGCCAAAAAGGCAGGACTGTGGAGGAAAGAAAAAACTGATATTCTTGAAGAGTTTTCCTCTGAACTTGATCACAGGACTAATGAAACCAACAACTGATGATCTTGTAATAAATAAGGTATATACTGCATGTTCTGGGGATTTTGTGTTATTTAAATAATTACCAACAGCAACAGGAGAAATAGGAACCTTGAAGGCAAACCCCTTGAACTATGTCATCGGGGGAAAGAAGAGAAGGAGGGGAAGGGATCAGGTTTTGGTTATGAGCTCTGTGACAGTCCCTAAGGTTTAGCTCCAGCTCAGATCCAGAGCTGAAAGGCCTGTTCTCCAGGGTGAAATCAAGGCTATGCATAAGCTGCACCTCACCACAGGTAAATCTTTTTCAGTCCTTAAACCAAGACTCAGAATTGAGTAAACATGTATATGTCTAATAAACATGTAACTAGCAGCAAAYGGATAGAGTACAATTGCCTTGAACAAATCTCCGTTCTGGTAAGTACAATGGYATCAGCATTCTCATACATTAGGTCTTGGCTGAATTTTACTTACTGCCCCACTGCAACCTGCAAAATCCTTTTCCTCATCAGCGTGCTATATCAATGTCCTGGTTAGTAAATAACGCCCAACTGTACTTCTTGGCCCTGTGTTACTTTTTACATTGAAATGTATTTGCCATCTATTGACCTAGTACCTACTCAAGCCAAAGCCTATTGAATCTGACTGCATTGTTCCTCATTATTTACCCTGCCTCCAATTGCTTCCAGATGGTCCTGCGTTACAATGACTCTATTCATTCCTCTCTAGAAGGCCCAGAGGGTGGCAATGGACAACCTTCCCCAAGAGCCCTCCYTTCTGCAGGCAGAGAAGGGACCACATTCATCCTGACCGCATTCATCCACAGTCATGACATGAGAATGTTTTCAAAGGGTAATAAAAAAACTCTGTCAAGAAGTTACTGATGATACCCAAGTTAGTATTTCTTCTTCCAGGGACACAGTGAGAATCATCTCAGACGTGGTACAATACTTGCAGGATATTGAAACTGAAATTTCTGCTCAGGCGACATGGGCTTCAAAAAGAAAGGCCATTTAGGGGAAGAAAACATGATCTCTCAGCTGACACATTTAACTACTGGATCAAAGAGAGGGGAGTCACACTGTGAAAGATGATAGAGAAGRATTTCAGAGGGACTGATACAAACTAGCTGTTTTCCGAGACAGCAGAGACTAAAAGGAACAAGAAATTTGTTCTGAACTTCCACATCCATTGCTTTTCAATGATCTACTTTTCCTACTTTTTGAGATTCAAAAAAATTGAAGGTAGCCATGTCTTTGACAAAAACAGAAATAATAACAATCCTCTAGTACCTATAAAACTTTTCTTTTATTCCTTCCATTGGAATATCTCAGGGGAGTTYGTAAGTACGAACTTCTCAAGCTGTGAAGTACTATTCTACTTATTTTACCGACGGCGAAATTGCAGCAAAGGACAGGTTTGGTTATGTGCCCAATAGGTCACATAGGAAGTTTTTGTCAGAAGTTGAAACAGTTACTTAATATTAACCTGGAGCCCTAAGCATTAGTCACTAGATTTTCTTTGTGGTTTGGGGAGAATAGATGCCAGTGAGAAGTTTGGCTGAGTGAGTCTAGAATTAAACAAGCCCTGATAAGYGTGGGCTGTTCAGGCAGCTAGTAGGTTATGGTGAACTGCAAGAGCAAATAACATCACACTTTAATGTAGCACACTTTTTAATCTGATGGACAAAAGCTTAACAATTTCCGATGGCTGGCAGTCGACTCCTGAAGAAGTCCAACTGGAAGTCAAGTGGTATCTCTCTGACCACTTCGCATCACTTGAATGAGAACAAAGCAGCTGGAAAACTACCTAAGCCAGCAAGTTAAAGCCATCACAGCTCTTTTGTTGCAAAAAGAATCCAGCTCAGAAAGGTTTTGCCTCCTCAGGAGTGCAGGAGCAACCCTTTTCAACAMAATGCTACACAGATTCTGGTGCTAAGTTTGCAACTTCAAAGAGGATTCAAAACGAGGTGGGATTGTATGGCCCAGGTGTAAAATTGGACAGCAGGGAGACCACAGTAGCTACACTGGGCAAAATTCCCCCGGTGTCAGCCTATTTACACATCTTCAGTGGGAGAAAACCRTAGCCTTGCCCTTGTGTTTTTAGTTTAATTTCTTTTTGCTGCTTGTGGAAATGTGAAACAGTTAACAACCTTGTTTCAATAATATATAATTCTGAGGGAGGAAAAATCGGGGACCTAAGGAACCTGGCTTTTTTTCCCTCCCTTATTATAAAGTCGTTTTTCAAATCACCTTTCTGACACATTTGTCCATATTGATTAGTTACTTTTAGAATGACATTGTCTGACCTGTCTAAATCCATCAATTGCTCTCCTGCTGATGCTTAATTCCCAGGCTACTTTAGCTTCTAATGGTATGGTATGAATATTATTCATAAAGCCTTTTTGCTGAAAAGATCAATAATCATGTACATCTTAAGTTTGCATTCTGGGTGTTGTTCAAGTAGCCCTTTAACCGGCCGCAGACTCTTCTATTTTCCTTTCATCACTGTGGACTGTAAATGTTTCATTAGTAGCATTTAGAGAGTACATACTTGATACTATATCCCCAGGAGTTTCAAGTGAGTTATTAGGACCTTGTTCAGCATTAGGATTAATGCATATTCCCAGTAGTTTTCATTGCATTTCCATTCTGTGTGCCACAAACTCTACTGTTAAATATGTTTTGTCCACTTAGAAACTGTTTGGTAGGGAAGGCTTGCTTTAATTGTTCCCAAGACATTGGGTAATGCTCTACTGATGGGCCTAAGGTTGAACTAATAGGCAAGTAAGATGCAGTTTAGCTTCAGCACAGTTTTAAAGTACTAATGAGGCACAATATACGGGAGTTAAGAACTTGTCAAGATGGGCAGTTCATATAAAAAGTTGAAATAACCTTTACATTTTTTTTTCTTTAAAGAAATACAAGCAATGGATTACCCCAATGCTGAGAGGATATATTCAAGCTAAATATTTTCTAGATTAATGAACAGATATTCGCCTTACAAAACCTGAAGAATTCAAACATCACCTGCATTTTACTAAAAGTATGTTATTGAAAGAACGTTTAGGAAAGACTTTTCAAAACTAGATCCTCGAGTTGATSAAAGTGCAAAATGTATCTGCCTGAACACTAGTAGGTAAATACACTTGTAAAATAGAGTTTTCAGTTTGCAAAATGGGTGAGTTCGACATCCTGTATTCCAAGCTGCTGTTTATGCAACTGCTTGTCTATATTTAGCAGCCTTTGCAAGCTGGGAAATTTTAGAGCCTTAAAAGTACAACTACTGACTTAGTCACCATTTTAACTTTAYGACATTTTCCTGGAAGACCTCTCAGAACAAAAATGCAAGATTCTAGGTATTTTAGTAACTACAGGATTGATTGGAACTTCATTGGATTTTAAGTACCGCGTGCCAGGCTGTTGTGTTCAGTGACATAAAATATTTAATTTTCATTTTATGACATAAAAGTCTAAGTGTCCTGCTGCTGAGATGTATCAATCAAATCAGAGGTTCAAATGGAATATTATCTTGATGCTGGTATGAGAGTGAAAATGATGCTTCAGTTCACAGTCAATCGGTACCGAATGTCTGTGCAGTCAATAACAGACTTCTGCATATACTTTTGCAGAGCCATTACTTCAGGGTTCATAAAGTGGAACACAGCACTTCTGACAATGCTGYAGGATTTTTTTTTTAGAACATAAAAATGTTGCTTACACTGAAAAGGAAAAATCAAACTCGTTTTTAGAAGGATCATTTTAAGACAGGCATTTCAAACAATTAAAGCCCAAGTGTTTTGTGGAAGTGATATTTCACAGATGTTTGAAAAATGGTTGTAATCTGCCCAAATCCATGTTTTTATGAAGACCACTGGAGAGCTGCAACAGTGGGTATGGACACTGTAGGCTACACAATGGAATTTTTTTATTTTTTTTTTTTTTTTAATGTGACCACCTCTCTGGCCATGGAGCACATGATTATTGTGGATAAATGGAATGAAATCTTCTCTGCACTTGAAAAGCTCAAACTGGTTTAATGCTGAGGGATGAACAAAAATGTGTAATTAATTAATAAGCATCTTGGCTTATATAATGCTTACACCTTAAGTGGGCTTTTTCTAACACAGCTAACTTAGCTCACCACACATGTTTAGCATATGGACTTTTAGTTGCATGCTTTACAAATTCAATGCAAGCCTGTACCAAGTGGACAGTACGTGCCCGAAGTACCACTTCCAGTGGCTCAGTGGAACTGTGGAGCACGAGTACTTTTCTTCCATGAGAACTATTCAGCACCATGTTACATTTCCTCAGTCAGGCACTCTGTTGAAATATTCAAAAAGAAAGTTGCTGCTGTAATTATAGAAAAAAAGAAGTTTGGGTTGTTTGGTTTTTTGTTTTTGTTTTTTTTTTCTTCTTGTAGTAAAAGAGTAAAAAGATGACTGAACTGCTTAAATGTTAGAAAGAGAAAGTATGACCTGCAGGTAGAAACCCAATCTGAAAAAAAGAGCCCAAAAGATGAAGTACTAAGCCTCCAGGCTAGACTGCATGCTGATTTCCAACGACTTGGTGYGAGAATGAGTACATACCAAAAGGCCTGGATCAGTCAACGAACCAAAATTTGACTTTTTGCACCCCTCAGTACCAGAATCCTTCAGTTCCATACTGTAGCCTAAGTAAATGCTCAATTTCATAGGAATGCAGGATCTGCTTGAGTCTATGACCCTCCCAATATAGGAGAAAAGGATTCAGCCTCAGCAGTCTATGTTCCTGAATAAAAACAGTCTGCTTTACTCACTGTACCAGAGCACAACAGGGGACAGGTAGCCTTTTGCACCCGGAAGCCACAGAAAGCATTTCTGCACATGCTTTTGATGCTTTTGCTGGCACACTGCCACTCTTCTCCCTCCCTGCATACAGCTAGGCCATGTAAGAGTCTCTAAGTTTTTGTAAACCAGACACCTGAGACTGCTCTGCAGAAACGCATCTGGGGACAAAACCTAATATGCGAAAATTTGCAAAATTTTGGTGGCATGGATTGCTTCTTACTTTTCCTTAGCAAGTTGCCCTCCTCTAAGAGAGACCTGAATCAGAAACCTGAAGAGGCACAAATGAACTTCCAGGACTGGACGCTGAATGCTACTCCTAAGAAGATTTCACTTGGACTCTTACGTGTACCACTAACACACCAAACATTTCCCTCCCACACACAGATATACCTTGTTATTTTGCTTTTGCTGACCCTTCACACAAGATGACCTGCTTTGCAGCTTCTCATACTCATAAGGTAGTTCGAAAGTGCTGCTGTACTGTGCTTAACCCTGACCCAAAGGGCAAAAATCACTACACTGCAAGGAATACAGCAGCATTTGTGGTGGTTAACACTTATTCCTTAGTGCTAACCTTGTGTTTTCTGCCCACCACATCATGGAGTTTTTCTGGACTCCGTATGAAGTAGCAGGGAAGAAAGGGAGAAATCCAAATAAAGAAATTGTTCTGAAGGCTTGCTGCAATATAGTTTGTGATGCTTCCTTAGCAAATGACTAAGTAAGATTTCATTTAATATTATTGTAGAGATTTTCACAGTAATATCCTTTTCTTTCTAAACAAGGTAGATAATACTGACAATGTTGCCAAGTCATTACACCAGCAAAGCAAATGCACGGCAACGTGCCCCTACAATTCCTCTTCTGGCTGCCCAGCATGCAGCTCAGCAAGCACGGATTCAGGCCATTGACAGTAGAAGAAATGTTTTTATTTACTAATTGCAAACCTCCAGGTTACAGAAATGCCACTCAGACTTACTATGCTTCCCATATAAATAATTGATCATTTTATAGCTCAGCACAGTTACTACGAGAGCACATAATTCACAAAGGATCAGGCATTTGTTGATACTTAGTCCAGTACATAGGTAATCCAGTGGAAGCCAGACAAAATTTGTTCACATGGTTCCTTCCTTCACCCACCATTTGATAAGACCATAGGCTGAATGTAGTTGTGGGAACTGCTAGTTCAAACAAAAACCACCTATAGAGCATACCACCTCACCCTTTGCAGGATCATCTTGCTCTATCATTGCCAGTAGATTTCTTGGAAATCTCTGAAAGTCAGTGAGTGTTCCTTTAAATGGTAAGCACCTAGTCTCACCATCCTGAAGGTTAGTCAGGCACATTTATAAATCTYAGTCCTCTCCAGATTCTATGCAATGTCACTTGGTCAATCCAACCCATGAATTTCCAACACAGTCCGTGCTYTCCATCTTCACTAAGGCATCTAGGAGTCAGAGAACCTGGCAGAAGCACAATTAGAGAAGACAATGCAATAATGCTTCCCACTATGAATGGCTCTGCTGCCATGGATGTGCCTGACACAGCCTTAGCCTGGTTAAGTTTAATGTAAGAATAATGTTCCTCGGCATGAGACACTTCTGGATCTCTTTTTCAAGATGTTCCATCTCAACCAGGAAGATGGCTGTCAAATGCCAAATGCACTAAGAATTCTCCTTGCATCCCTATGAAGTATGGATGCATGCACTCAGATACAGCGAAAAAGAATGAGCACATGCTGACCTGCACATGCTAAAGAGAGCTTCAGAGACTACAAGCATGATCAGTGAAATAGCTGTCTTCCCTGACAACAGCAAATTTTACTGTAGCAGCTCCTGCAGTGGATTTCTCTCTTAACATCTCTTTAATTGTATTGTATCATAAGACATCCAGTCCAAGAAGTAAGACAAGTTCCCAAAGCTGATGAAAAGGAGCTGACAAAAGCACTTAAGCCAAACTTACGTTTTCTCCTAAATTGATGCCTGTGATTTAGTGACTAATAGAGTAACAATAAAAGCAAACTCTGGAAGTGAGTAAACAAAAGCCATTTTCTGCATATCCTCATGCTTTAGGGAGACGCTTGGAAACTCCAGCTTTCACAAAGTCCTTACCAGTACMTGAGCATGAAAGCCTTTTTTCGTATGCATAAGGACTGACAGGATTTTTTTTCAGCTGTGAATCTAAGTGCTCCTGATTTTGTAACATAAATTACGTGGTAATTTACTCTGGTTAAAAAAATGGTAATAATTTTTTACCATTTACTCTGGTTAAAAAAAAAAAGTTACMGTTATCTGCCCAGTGGATCAACTTTTTTTTTTTTCTCCTACACGTGAGAATTGTCAACTTGACAGCATGGAAGTCTGCATCCCCTAAAAGACATACCTGTATAGTAAATGAAACAGCAAGTTATGCCTCCCCACTGCTGTACTGCAGTGTTTCAAACCTCCTTTGGAAGGACAACCACAAAGAATTAGAATATAAATCCTTTCTAATGCCCATTCCATCCCTGGTCTATCTGCTATCACTGCTAAGCAGAGTGCYAATTAGTGTCAGTTGTAATGGTGGTTTCTATACCACGAACATTCTTCAACTGGGAATTGGACTAAAAGACCATTGTCTCATTTCACACTGGAAACCAAAACAGTCATCATGCAGTAATAACTTTTGGTCACTGCTAACCCAGACCTCATCAAACCAGTGACCTTGAAATGAAAAGGTCTGTGTCCCACTCCCTTTCCTTCCATTTCTCAAGCAGAATGGCAATGCCAAGAGTTCTTAGGATTGGAAGGAATCCAAATGTAATGGATATGTCATTGAACTCTGAGCCCTAAACTGGACGCCCGTGAGATCTATTCTCTACCACTCTTCTAAGTGAAGATTTGCGGCAGCAAAGACGCAAGGGTTATGGATGTGTTGGAAACCACAGAAGCACCTGAGAATGGTCACGTAGGAATTACGTTTTCTCTTCCCAAAAAGGTGGTGGGATCAATAGCCCAACTGAAGTGCATCTACACCAACGCACATAGCACGGGCAACAARCAGGAGGAGCTGGAAGCCATAGTGCAGCAGGAAAACTATGACACAGTTGCCATCACGGAAACATGGTGGGATGACTTGCACAACTGGAGTGCTGCAATGGATGGCTATAAACTCTTCAGAAGGGATAGGCAAGGAAGGAGAGGCAGTGGGGTAGCCCTGTACATTAGGGAGTGTTTCGATGGTCTAGAGCTTAATGATGGCGACAATAGGGTTGAGTGTTTATGGGTAAGAATCAGGGGGAAGGCCAACAAGGCAGATACCATGGTGAGCATCTGTTATAGACCACCCAACCAGGATGAAGAAGCAGACAAAATATTCTATAAGCAGCTGGGAGAAGTCTCACAATTGCTAGCCCTTGTTCTCATGGGGGAATTCAACTTACCAGATGTCTGCTGGAAATACAATACAGCAGAGGAAACAGTCTAGGACATTCCTGGAGTGTGCGGAAGATAACTTCCTGACACAGCTGGTGAGGGAGCCAACTAGGGAAGGCGGCCCACTGGACCTGTTGTTCATGAACAGAGAAGGACTTGCTGGTGACGTGACGGTTGGAGGCCGTCTTGAGCACAGCGATCACAAAATGATAGAGTGCTTGATTCTTGAAGAAGTAAGGAGAGGGGTCAKCAGCACTGCTACCTTGGACTTCTGCAGGACAGACTTTGCCTGTTTAGGAGACTGGTTGGCAGAGTCCCTTGGGAGGCAGTCCTGAAGGGCAAAGAAGCCCAGGAAGGCCGGACATTCTTCAAGAAGGAAATCTTAAAGGCGCAGGAGCAGGCCGTGCCCATGTGC
>JASVER010000045.1:5167830-5212150 GCA_030449065.1 Oceanodroma leucorhoa | reverse complement strand
GCTACGTGATTGGGTCGACAACGCTGCCGCGCCGGGAGATCTCCAGCCGAACGATCCGCCTCAGCAGCTGGACTGACTGAAGCAAAAGCYTGGGACAATCGCCTCRCCATCAGAGTGCAGGTGAGCGGCTGGATAGTTATTAAGAATGGGAGCAGAGGTATCCGCGGAAGAGAAAGCTATTACACAGATATTGCTTAAAATACTACAGAGTAGAGGAATCAAATATGATGAACATAAAATAAAGCTTACATTGAAGTGGCTCAGGGCCAACGGCTCTCGAACTGACTCGGTTACGGCATTTGAAGTAAAAATGTGGGAGGTAGCCAGTGAAAAAATCTGGGAAGCTGCGTCCCGAGGAGACACAACCGCGAAAGAAATAATGACTACGTGGCGCCTAATACTAGAAGCGTTAAAAGACAGAAAAGCTGAACGGAAAGCTTTGGGGGAAGCCATTGTGGCATTAGATTCTGAAAGTGGAACAAGTTTAAAGGAGGGGGGCTCTGAACAATCGGAGCATGATTTGATTGATTTGTCAAGGGTCGAGGTCTCCAATACAGCAAAGCCTCCCTTGCCAGCCTTTGACACGCCRTCAGCAAGTGTGGAAGGCTATGGCCCCCCACTGCTGACCGCACMCGAATTAGATTTCAACCCTAGAACCCGCTGGAAAAGACTAAAAGAACAAGCGTTAGCGGAAGGAGGTGATTTACATCTAGCCTTCCCCATAATAGTGAAAAATAATGCACCTAATGAGTGGGCTCCGTTTCAGTGGGGCCAGATAAAAGCAGCACGCAGGGCTGCAGCAGATTACGGCCTGATGTCTCCATTTGCCATGTCCCTGATCGAGAATATATTAGCAGGGCAAGTTGTCAYGCCGTACGATATAAAAATGTTCGTCCATATGATCTTGACTCCGACACAAAAACTGTTGTGGGAGCAAGTGGAAGGATTTGTCAGCTAGCGTCAGTGGCAAATTTGGACAGGAATCTAGATGACCCACGCTTTGGCGCTGGCATTGCACAAATGATGGGGGAGGGAGACTTTGTTAACCCCCAGCTTCAAGCCCGACTGCACGTTGATACTCTAAACCAAGCCACGCAACTGGCGATACAGGCGTTGCACAAACTACCCGAGATAGGAAAACCAGAAAAGTCATTTACGAAAATAACTCAAAAGAATGGCGAGCCGTTCATGTCATTTGTAGACAGATTGAGGGACGCCTTGGACAAACAAGTAGATAATAAAGAGGCGAAGGAGGCGCTCATAATGAAATTAGTAGTGGAAAATGCCAATCCGGACTGCTATAAAATCCTTTGTGGTCTACCTGCAAAAACTTCTCTAGTACAAATGATAGAAGCCTGTAATGTAGTAGGCTCCGTAGAACATCATACACAGAGCCTTGCATCTGCTTTTGCTGCTGCCTTGCATACCGGGGCRATTCCAAAACGGTGTTTCTCCTGTGGTAACGTAGGGCATCTGAGTTATCAATGTCCTACTCAAAAAGGGGGAAATCAAGGAGGTGGCAGCAGGTCCAACAGTACACCGGGATTATGCCCTCGTTGTCATAAAGGGTGGCACTTCACAAACCAATGCCAGTCAAAATTTACAAAGGAAGGGAAGTGACTCCCACCTCGACAAAAGTTGGGAAATGGGAATCTGAGCGCAAGGCGGAACCGTGCTCTGACACAAATGCCATCATTAGCACCGCACGATCCACAGGTGTGGGCAGTCTTGCCACCCTCACAGCAGGGACAAGCSGCAGCGCCGGAGTGGATGTTTCCACAGTAAAGGATGCTACATTATGGGACCAGGCAGTACMTAAGATACCCTTAAACGTACAGGGACCACTGGGATACGGCTTCAGCGCTTTGTTGATAGGCCGATCCAGCACCACGTTGACCGGATTATTTGTCTTGCCTGGAGTCATCGATTCGGACTATACTGGAGTGGTACAGGTTTTGCCACAGGGAATGAAGAGTTCTCCGACGATGTGCCAGTTATATGTAGACTATGCGCTGAAAGACATAAGGGCAAAAAACCCTTCGCTTATCATTTACCATTATATGGATGATATTTTAATAGCAGGRAAGCCTGATAATGATTTGAAAGATATGATACCAGAATTATCAGATAAACTGAAGCGATTCGGTCTCATTATAGCCCCAGAAAAAATACAAGTGACAGCTCCRGTATGGACTGCATCAGTGCCCGATAGGTTCGCACAGGCACGAATTTCCCATGAATTTTTCCATCAATCAACAAAGGTCCTAGCAAGGCAATTTGGTCTATCCATAAACGATGCAAAGTTAATTGTTCAGACATGCGCTGACTGTCAGCGACTCAGTACATCTAGTGTGCCTGCTGTCAAGCCCCGAGGGATTGCAGCCCTCCAACTCTGGCAAACTGATGTCACTCACCTTCCAGAGTTTGGCAGATTGAAATATGTCCATGTTTCCATAGATACCTTTTCCTGCGCTATGTGGGCCATGGCACAGACAGGTGAGACAAGTAGACATGTGCAAGCACACTTTAAACAAGCGTTTGCAGCGCTTGGCATTCCTCAACAAATAAAAACTGATAATGGCCCAGCCTACATCAGCTATTCTACTCAAAAATTTTTTTCCCAATGGGGCATCACACATGTCACAGGTATCCCACATTCTCCCACCGGACAGGCGATCATTGAACAYGCCCACAAAACCTTAAAGCACTATTTAGAAAAACAAAAAGGGGGAATGATAGGGGAGACACCACATAACTGGTTAGCAAAAGCGCTATATGTGTTAAACCACTTATCACTTCCCGGTGATGGCCGTAACCCACCCATAATAACACATTTTAAAACGTTACAGCATACTCTATTGGAGCAAACGGAGAATGTCTTGGTTATGGTAAAATCTCTGTCAACAGGTCAGTGCTTTGGGCCAGTCAGACTAGTAACCTGAGGACGAAGATATGCTTGTGTCATTACAGATCAAGGCTTGCAGTGGGATCCTGCGCAATATGTACAACCCTACCTGAAAGCCCAGAAGGAGCAGCCTGACACCACCGATCGAGTCGAAGAGAACGAACTGAACCTCGATCTTTTGGATAGTGATTGGCAATCCCCGACGGAGGAGGTGTTACCTGAAAACACTCCCCCTTGAATTTTCTTGTGTCCTATTTGCAGGCGGTGTCAGGGGCAATTATTGATAGTCTTTTTAGAAATTATAATGCTTGTACCTTGCTTGTTACAATGCGTTAGAAAAATGCTTGAAGATTCTATGCAAAAAAAAAAAAAAAAATTTGGCTTGTAGAAAAACAAAAAGGGGGAATTGTGGGGATTCTGAACGGCAGTGCTAAGGGCCTGCATGTTGAGCTGCTGTGRGAATGGAATTTAACTAGCAGATGTGCACGTATGCCTGAGATAAGACCTGMACATGTTGCTCCAGCTTGTTATTCTGTAAGGGAGCTGAAAAMTTCAARAGAATCGTGTGATTGGCTAAATCCAAGGTTGAGAACAAATGTGTGGATCATTGCCAAGGGAAAGAGAGACTGTTTTTCTCAGTTTTTCTCAGGGATACGATCCGGGCGATGAYTGGGGGAGACAGCAGTACCACCCCACTATAGTAAGGGATATATACTCCTGTGTTGTATCAATAAACGATTCTGTGCATGCATATGCGAGGGTCCGTGCCTTTACTTCTCYGACAAGCTTTGGCTGGAACTCAGGAAAAAAAGGAGAGTTTACGACCTTGGCAAGAAGGGGCAGGCAACTCAGGAGGACTACAAGGATGTCGTGAGGTTATGCAGGGAGAAAATGAGAAGGGCCAAAGCCCAACTAGAACTTAATCTGGCTACTGCCGTAAAAGACAATAAAAAATGTTTCTATAAATACATTAGCAACAAAAGGAGGGCTAAGGAGAATCTCCAGCCTTGATTGGATGCGGGGGGAAACATAGAGACAAAGGATGAGGAAAAGGCTGAGGTACTTAATGCCTTCTTTGCCTCAGTCTTTAATAGTAAGACCAGTTGTTCTCGGAGTACCCAGCCCCTTGAGCTGGAAGACAGGGATGGGGAGCAGGATGAGGCCCCCACAATCTGAGGGGAAATGGCTAGCAACCTGCTACACCACTTAGACACACACAAGTCTATGGGGCCAGATGGGATCCACCCAAGGGTACTGCGGGAGCTGGCGGGAGTGCTCACCAAGCCACTTGCAATCCTTTATCAGCAGTCCTGGCTAACTGGGGAGGTCCCAGTTGACTGGAAGTTAGCAAATGTGACACCGATCTACAAGAAGGGCCGGAAGGAGGATCTGGGCAACTACAGGCCTGTCAGTCTGACCTCGGTGCCAGGGAAGGTTATGGAGCAGATCATCCTGAGTGCCATCACGCAGCATGTACAGGACAACCAGGTGATCAGGCCCAGTCAGCATGGGTTTATGAAAGGCAGGTCCTGCTTGACTAACCTGATCTCCTCCTATGASAAGGTGACCTGCTTAGTGGATGGGGGAAAGGCTGTGGATGTTCTCTCCCTAGACTTTAGTAAAGCCTTTGACACCATTTCCCAAGCATTCTCATGGGCAACCTGGCTGCTCATGGCTTGGACAGGGTAAAAAACTGGTGGGATGGCCAGGCCCAAGGAGTTRCGGTGAATAGAGTTAACTCCAGTTGGCAGCCAGTCAAAAGTGGTGTTCCCCAGGGTTCAGTATTGGAGCCAGTTCTATTTAATATCTTTATCAATGATCTGGAGAAGGGGATCAAGTGCACCCTCGGTAAGTTTGCAGACAACACGAAGTTGGGCAGGAGTGTTGATCTGCCTGAGGGTAGGAAGGCTCTACAGAGGAATCTGGACAGGCTGGATCGATGGGCTGAGGCCAACTGCATGAGGTTCAACAAAGCTAAGTGTTGGTTGACAGGCAGCTGAATATGAGCCAGCAGTRTGCCCAGKTGGCCAAGGCGGCCAACGGCATCCTGGCTTGTACCGGAAACAATGTGGTCAGCAGGACTAGGGAAGTGATCGTGCCCCTGTACCCAGCACTGGTGAGGCTGCACCTCAAATAGCATGTTCAGTTTTGGGCCCCTCACTACAAGAAAGATGTTGAGGTGCTGGAGCATGTGCAAAGAAGGGCAACGAGGCTGGTGAAGGGTCTAGAGCACAAGTCTTATGAGGAGCAGCTGAGGCAACTGGGGTTGTTTAGCCTGGAGAAATGGAGGCTGAGGGGAGAATTTATCACKCTCTACAACTACCTGAAAGGAGGTTGTAGTGAGGTGGGGGTCAGTCTCTTCTCCCAAGTAACAAGTGATAGAATGAGAGGAAATGGCCTCAAGTTGCACCAGAGGAGGTTTAGATTGGATATTAGGAAAAATTTCTTCACCAAAAGGGTTGTCAAGCATTGGAACAGGCTGCCCAAGGAAGTGGTTGAGTCACCATCCCTGGAGGTATTTAAAAGACACGTAGATGTGGTGCTTAGGGACATGGTTTAGTGGTGGACTTGGCAGTGCGAGGTTAACGGTTGGACTGGATGATCTTAAAGGTCTTCTCCAATCTAAAGGATTCTATGATTCTATGATTAAAAAACCCAAACACACACCCCCCCAAAACAAACAAACAAAAAATCCTCCAAGGATTCAATTTTCAGCAGCAGGCTATGAGCTGTGCAATACCTACAAAACCCATAATCGCTGACCTGAGGACACCTCTCACCACCAGCTGATAACCATCCAAAATTTTCCTATTGTAACCACCTTTGCTGTAGTCTGATTTATATGCAGAACATTGCATATTTTGGACTCAGTCCACTGTAACTGACCACTTAAATTACTGGGTCCTTATTTATTTGAATTATTAGTTCAGATTAACTGAAGAGGTTTGTTACTGAGCCAATGCTGCTCTGTTACCCCTGTACAACTTGAGCCAAGTAGTAAGATTGTTTGGAATAACAGAGATTAAATTTTGGTTTACTGTCTTTTCTTTCTACTTAAAAAAAAGTTATAAATACTGCATTAACTGGGTTGTAATATACATGGTGATCTCTTTAATCTCCACTCTTTTTATGGTTTGTTTTTTTAGTACAACAGTTGCTGTCTTTTCACTTTCAGAAAATCAAGACCCAGAATTTAAAGTGAGATTTGTGTATATATATACATATATGTATATATGTGCTATAAAAATTACAGCACAAATGTCTACATATGCTGTCAGTTTTAAGCAAATTAATCTAAGGCTCTGAAAATATTCACTATGTGAGCATTCTACTTTTAGATCCATGATATTTAAAATTACTAAGGCTGGCTTGTGCATCGCACATGAGACTTTTGTCTGTTAAAAAAAATAACAACTGTAAATCTGTTTTCTCATGCCCAAGTAGTTCTTTATGAGACATGTAAGGAAATGCAGTGTGGATTGACATGAACTGAGCAACAATCATAAAATTAGAAACAAAAGAATCAGACAGAACAAAGCTTGCTTTTTTAAAGATTCTAAATCACACACAAAACATTTGTTCTGCTCCAGCTCTTTGTGAACTAATTGGCTCTCCTGGAGGGACAGGTAATTGTACTTGACTACACAAGCTGTCCTGAAGCTCCCTTGGAAAGCTCCAGTAAGCTTCCAGTGTTAGCAGCCATCAAGGATTTCACAGGTCAGGCATCGGATCGATACAGCTAAAAGCAGCAGGGACTGTAATGTCGACAGCAGGCTTCAGAAAATGCTGCAAGTGCCAGTTTGTTCCCCTTCATGCAGAAGCTCAAGACAGCTTAATTAACCCTTGGAAAATACAATTTATCCAGAGGCTCTGCGGGTCTGTACTAGGCCTTATTGGTGAACTGATAGCAGAGATACTGTAGCTGGCAGCTCTGAATTCCCATTTCCCCATTTAATGTTGTTTCAGTTAGGATGCAAACAAAACATGATTTTAGGTGAATATGTTCCCCTTGTCCTGAAGAGCATGCTACAGGAGGCCACGAAGGCAGCTGTTTTGTTAGAATGCACTTGTGATTTCAGCAGGAGCCTGGCCCAGCAGGTGCATTGATCACTCACATCTTGGGGGGTGTGTGTGTGTGTGTGTGTGCATCTGAGTGTGTGCATGTGTATGGGAGAGAGAAAGAAAAAGCGAGAAGGGGAAAGAGTCATCTCCCACAGGTCTAAATGCTTCTTTGCCCTCTTGTAAAGATGTTCCCTTGTTAGTTGTCTATTTTTACTGTCTTTTAATAGCACATGGCCATGAAAAGTACAGACAAGGTAATTTTCCACATCCCAAAACACCTACATTTTAGAAGACAAAGAACTTGCCAGGGGTGACAGACCAGTAAGAAGTTAGCTTGTGGGCTGTGATATTCAAATTTGTGTCTCCAATGTCAGGCCAACAGGCCRAAGGGTTTTTCCTTCCACAGCTCTTTTCAAGCTAAGGAAATCTTTTAAGACGACATACATAGAGCAACTAAGAAAGAAAAAAATATTCAAGTTACTGAGGCTTAGCAATTTTAACATATAAATCTGCCTGTGAATTCAGTTAAAAAAATATTTAAAATATTAACTACTTTTACACTTCCATTAGTTATGTTTTTAATTTGTATAATTTCAATTAAATCATGGAAATGTATCTTGTTCAGTTTATATTTACTTTCTTTAGTGAATGAAAACATGCCACTTTTGCTCCAGAACAGTGAACTCTCACTGGAATAAGCAAGGTAGATAGATACCACATTCCTTCCACTGCTTTGATACTGTTTCTGACGGTAAAAATCTATGTGAATGAGTAGGATGAAGCAGATAAAAAACAAATTAGAAAGATTTTTTTACATGTGTGCGCACATATCATCATATACACTCCCACATATACGTGAAGACTTGTGACATTAACTATGCAACTCTGAATCCTCATTTTCATCTTCAATAACCATTAAAGGCATAGGAATTTATGAYGAAATAAAAAAATGCTGAACAATAAGCAACCAGTAATTTAAGAAAAGCAAAAGCAGGCCAGATTATATCTGTGATTCTTGTTTTAACACACTCACAAAAACAGCGCAAAAAAAGGACTTGATAGAATTATTTAATACATCTATGTCATAGTCCCCCTATCCAAGCAACTAGATATTAATTTTTCAGGATAGCTTGTAAGAGACAGTCTGCCAGAGGTAGTGAAAGGTGCTGCTTGAAGGTCTGCAAGCAAAGGGTAATGATAGATACTTGACACATTTCAACCTGTATATTGCTACCTATTGGGAAGCCAGAAGGTTCTGAGGTAGGCCCACATTCGTTTGACATTTGTATTAATGACAGGGAAGGAAAAAAAAAMCCCACAAACAGCACTTGAATGACAAATGCAGAAATGAGAAAGGGCTGGACTATGCCYAACATAGGTGTGCAAAAATAGAAGATACATTGCAGATGAAGAACTTGGACTTACTCATGTACAGGCTAGTTTCACCTGAGCAAAACCATCCTAAATACAAGTACACTGCACTCTCCGTGAGGAGAGAGCTTTGTAGATGAATTGGCAACAAAAGACGACATAAGTAGGAGACAGAAAAGAAGTTTTATGGCTGCTTACACCAACTGTAAGTCTGTCTCCAGAATTTGAGAAAACATCCTACTGTTTTCAAGTCTTTACTTACAGTTTGGACTACAACCAGAACAGACCAGAGAATCCAGCTGGTTATTTAAGATTTGTGAGATCAAGAAGGATAAAAGAAGCATTGCTAAATATGTTGTCCCAGTTCTTAGGAAAGCTTGAAGAGTGACTGAAGAATGCGAAATATATGAGATGGTACTAAGGGAAAGATTTATTGGTAGAATGTCAATTAAATAAGTGAACATTTTTGACTCCGGAGTACACATGCATGTCCATGGAAAGATGATGAGGTACAAAGGTATGAAAAAAAAGAGCTGAATTCTCTTTCCACCTCTGCCACCAATCCCCTTGCTGTTTCTGTTTTTCCTGTCACTATTTCTTTTTTTCTTTATCTGCACCTTTAGTTTCGTTCTTACTGTTTTGGGGGTGGAGGCAGGTTTTGCAATATTTACCACTGTAAGGACCTGACTTCTACTGGAAACGCTTGGTGCTACTGTAACACACAGCAATATCTGACCAGCTGGTGTGCATGTGAGAACAGTCACAAAATTTGTAGTTAATGCCACAATATGCTCTTGTGCTTAACAAATTAAGTATTGCAACATGTCATGTTCCAGAGCTGTTGAGAGGCATGCTAGTGTCCATGCTGGTTAGACTGCTTGCTTTTATCTGCCACTGCTTGCAATCGACTTTAGGAAAAAAAAAAAAAATTACACGTTGCAAGCATTTTTTTCAGGAAATAAATATGGTTTCTGAGGACACACAGTGAAGTGCATTTTGGCATTTTATGACAGTTCCAGAATATAGCAGGTAAAGATCCTTAAGGAGAGCTCTGCTCTGACATATTCTAAGCAGTGTTATTCATTAGAATCTGTAAGAGCAAAAATCTAAATCTGTTGTAGCTCAAAAATTCCGTTTTAATAATGTCAACAAAGAGCTTTTACATTCCCACAATACAGTTTAAAAACTAAATCCTCCTGTTAATTATGAGGGAGTGCAGGGTCTCCAAGGTTGAGTACCTATTTCTGTTTAAAGGTTGACACTTTAAGTGCTCTAAAATCCACATACTTGCTCAAATTGGCTTGAAATTTGGTGTGCCTCATGGGGATCCAAGGTAAGGTTAGAGTCATAAGCTTAGGGTCACGTTTGCCTGTGCTTTTCAAGATATGGCCTGAAAAAACAGCTTTTCCTAAGTGATAAAATTCTGATAAACTGTTTTTTCTATTCTTACATATCCTTAGTGGATCAAACCACAGCTTTCCACAATGCTCCAAATGTTCTTAACATTCAACATTTGGCACCCTGAGTAGGTAAGTGTCTAAATTCCTGATCCTAAGAGACTATAGAACATATTAGGATTCTGAAATCAAGAATGAATTCCACCTTACTGACCAACTTTTAAATGAGCTGGGTGGTACAAGAGGATGTATAATATTAGCTTACTTTACTTTATACCTAGTGGCAGTTTGCATTTGATCCTCAAAAGGAATTCTGAAAACCAACTGAGTAGATACTGTTAGTAATGCAAAAACATTTGACAAAGACGTATTTTATTATTTAGGGTAATACAGTTAAAATATTTTCTAAAAAGAAAGCAAGTTACACATATGAATTCTTGCTTTGGAGGACAGGAGAACTAATGAACAGTGAGGAGACCAAGGAAATAAAAAGCATTTTAAGGGCAGTGGGGAGCCAAACAGGAAGGTCACAAGACTCTGCAAAGAACTTGAGGAGACCAAGGAGCAATGGGGTGAGCAACTCTCATGCTCTWTTTCTCCCCTCTTATGTGTGTTTCAGAGGCTCCTCCACATTTGCGTCAGGTCCTGGGGAAACCCTGTTCTTCTGGGAAGAAAGGATGGGTGTCCAAAAGCATCTCCTGTCCACATGCAAGCAATAAAATTTTAAATCTGTGAAAACCAGGACTTTCAAAGTAAGATAACCTGCCACCTCTCTGTAGGGGTGGGATGATGCAATGGGCCAGCCCTCACAGATGACTTTGACAAAGGCACAGGGAACAAGGCCACAGAGGTGGGCTAATAACAAGTCATCAGAAYACAAAAAAAGGAATCTTATTACTTTACTTCTAAAGAGATACTGGCTTAATGAGACAAGAGAAAGGGACTGGAAATAGTGACTAGGGAGGTTCTATGTTTTTAGGAAAATTAGGTAAGACAGACAGACTCAGTAGTTTTATMCTACATATTTAAAATTCCTGTAGCCATCTCACAATAAAAAAAAAAAGCCCAAATGTTGGGCAATGTGTCATAATTGTGATTTCTCTGTTAGTAAGCAGGAATTTCTGATTACATAAAGCATCTGCTTGCTGATGGCGTTGTGAGGAAAATATGGCATGAGTTGATGACCATACGCTTAGCTATTTCCCTGCAACAATTTGCTGAGGGGGCTGTCTCWGCTCAGGGCATGTGGTATCAGGCTTATCAGGAGAAAGTAAAGTTGAGCTTTTATGCTGTTTAAGCTCAAAAAGTCTTAAACTCATACATGTCCCTACACATATAAAGATGCATGCTTCATTCATACTCCATGCAATCTGATCCATTTGTCTTTACTGAGAGCTTTGTTACTSACAGTTTGAGTCATATACAGTCATATACATTACAGGGGTAATACTACCACAAAAAAAAACACAAATGCAGAGTTTGTACKATCTTATATATGTGGAATGGGACATCTATGAATGTGCTACTGTCATGTATTGATCAGTAAAGAGTTCTGAAGAGTAATTCTCTCAATAATAAATGTGGCTTAAAACATCTCCAAACTGTTATTGTAGTCAGGCTGAATTAACTTAGAAGTTCCAGGTGAAAAGAGTACTTGAAGAGAAAATATCCCCACAGGAAATTTCCAAGAGGAAATTTGACTAGCACCAAAAATGGGTCATTTGAGGTTGTGCTCGTAGAAAATTTAGTCTAAGAAACTCTTGACAGTGGTATCACATATTGTAAGTATGACTTTTTCTGTCATTGTTTTACTAAACAGACAGATTTTGAAAATCAGTATCTAACCTTCCGGATTTGATCTAATTAGATTTTTAATATTTCATTCATATATTTCCCCTGGTGTATCACATAAAAATCATGCAAAATACAAGCTTATCAAGCCATAAATTCATTCCTTTTAAGTTTTGTCTTTTTTAAGTTCAGTGACTTAWCTCTTCTAACCTTTCATCATTATCATCCACATAAAACCAAATGATTTCAAAAAGCCAAAAGGCATCAGGTAAATCTTATAAAAATGGCTCCATGAAGGAAGGATAAAACTGCATCAAGAAGAGGTAAGAAGAGCCTCTTGTAAGGCTGCAATACAAGAAACTTTTTGTTAAATCTCCTGTAAGAATGCCACAGCAGAGCTGCTTGCCTATCTGTTGCTGAAACACATACACTTCCTGGCACCATATCTAACAGTGTCAAGATTCACAGAGGTGCTGAATTGGGGTTTCCTGGGGGTGCCCAGCCAGGACACGGAACCTTTTCAGCCAAGATCTAAGCCTTGAGAAGTAAAAGAGGAAATGCAGTTATAGCATATCMAAGACACCTAAAAAACCCCCAAGCTATTGCCTCCCTTCAGAACGTGCCCAGTGTGCTCTGAAACATGTATTGTCCCCTTCTGATCACATTACAAGGAAGTTGGTTGCTTTTTTTTAGAGTCCTCACTGTAGTTTGACCATACTTATGCCTGTTACAGCGTTCAGGCATTTGAGTCTGCAGGTATGTACCATTCATTACACACAAGAAGAATGCTTACAGGAGCCAGGGAAGCAGCACTGCAGAAACCTGCCTTGCAAACATGAGCACAAATCATGCCCCTGTAACAGCAGACAGCTGAAACTGCAGATGTCCAGAGCTTATTGCCGAGAGCKTACTGGAGGTCAGAACTACTGCTCCAGGTTGGTGCAAAGGGAGTGAGAAGGGGAAGCAGGTGGCATAAAGACTGTCAATAAAAACCCAAGTAAGTGTACCTGACACTCCTGGGTGAGCAGCTTGCTGCCCATCATGAAGAAAGTCTTAGCTTCTCATAATTATACACAATTAATACAGAGTTGAATTTACTATGTGAACCAATAAGTTGTATTTTCTCCAAGCCCAAAYAGATCATGATAGAATTAGATTGAGCAAGATGGCCCAACAACTGGGGAAAAACTGGAACATTAGGTGTCATCAGAAAAGATCACCAGAGCCATGAAAACTGACAGCCATTGCTCTACCCCAGAATGGGGAGACATAGAGGACCGGTACAGAATTAGGACAGAATCAGGTCAGGAAAATCATCCTACTGCTTCTATTGCTGCCAGAAAGATAGAGAAGAAAATCTTGCTACTTTTGAAAAGAACAACTGCCTTTTGCAGCAGTTTAAGACACCTGGCCTAAGCATTCCAGAACTAATTTGCTTTTCAAATCTCTATACCAACATATACCAAAGTCCAGCCACATCCCTGAAAACTATAATGGTTAGTGATTTTACAGATAGCAAAGAGATTTCCCCATAAGAAATAAGTACTAGAAGAGGGATGAATGGATGCAGGGACTTAAATTCACACCATTTAAATGCACAGGGTCAGTATGGTGAAACAAGATCTTTCCAATTATCCTAGCAACATTGTTCATAAAAGSAAAATCTAAACCGTGAGAATGCAGAAGAGGCATGCTGCTGTATAGCCACACAGCTGACGCTCCATGCATTTCTATCAGCATTTATGTGATACATAAATATTACTTAAATATTAAAAATACTGAAGACTATTGTATCTCTTATTTTAAAATAAACAAGTTCTCATCAGGCACCACTTCAGTGCAACTGGGTGGTTCAGGGCAGTCTCTGTCAGAAGGTCAAAGGAGGGAAGAATAATGATGATATGATCGATGGTCAACCCCTAAAATGATGGCTAGAGAAGTCACAGATACCAACACATTACTGTAGAGTCACAACAGCTCACAAAGCCAGAAGTCTTTGCTAACTGTAGAAATCAATTGCTCTAGGTAACTACCTAAAGTTGAAATTAGTCCCAGTTTTCTCTTTAGAGGTGTTGTGCCTCCTTTCTCCAAGATTTTTAAGGGCCACCTCCCTGAAAGCAATCCTGGGAAACAAGTATATATAAGAGKTTTTTTTGCCTTGCTAGAAAGAACATAAGGACCATATGGTTAGAAAGGGACAGGCTTCAGTTTCTTTGTCAGCATGAGGACTGTGC
The DNA here is from genome assembly GCA_030449065.1 of Oceanodroma leucorhoa. Lineage (NCBI taxonomy): Eukaryota > Metazoa > Chordata > Aves > Procellariiformes > Oceanodroma > Oceanodroma leucorhoa. The sequence continues at coordinate 5,198,390 of JASVER010000045.1, read as the reverse complement.
ACACTACAGTACAGAATAAAGCTTCTGAAACCTGTGGGAGAAAATGGTTAGCGTAAGCTATTAACTCTGTAATTTTCTACATGTGCTGGGCAAGCATCCTGCGAAATAGCAGGACTCTCTCTGCAGTTACAGGGACTATAAAACAACCCTCAACAACTGTTTAGATAGGAACCTGTTTTAAATCCTGAAAGCCTGGAATCACTTTATTTAGTCAGCAGTGGAGCAAAAGATGATTTAGAAATAGCTTCCTGGTGTGTCTGGAAATACATCTGKATTTCATCATATAATGGAACAAACATGGCATAGTTCAAATGCAGGAATTGGTTATATAGATGATGTGTTCATTATAGGTACAAATTAGGAAGATCCTTTGGGAAGATCAGCCTATTCTGAAGGTCACTGTCAGGTCAGATCTATTCCAAAGCAGCTTCTTTTTACAGAACCTGGAACTAACACACTTCTCGTATGCTCAGTTTTTGTTCAGCTGAGTTTATATTTGTGTCTTGCTTTTTAATTTCAGAGAAGCGCCAAACTTTGGCATACTCATTGCTGTCTTTACAATATTTAAAACCTTCATGCTGGTATGTCATACCTGGCAAGAACTGATACTTGCCRCTGCTGTCACTCCGTTTCTGCTGCTGATGTGAGGCTCCTAACCCTGAGCTGCGTGCACTAAGCCCTGTTTCCCCTGCAGCTCTACTCCAGCAACAGGAGACTACACTTTGCATTTCTGAGCAGAGTAGAAGCAGCATAGCTGTCCCTTATCCTTCTCACCCCAGTTGGATCTCACATCATAATGAAGGAGCATTAAGACTGTACAGAAGAACTAACACTCAGCATGAGAAGGATCTGAAAAGTTTTTCTGTGAAGAAGTGAAMGAGAAAGGAGTGTGCAGTAGTCTAGAAAGGAAGAACTGAGGGGTAAGGTGGGACTTTTCAAGAAGGGGTGCACATGTAAAGTAAAGATAGAGACACTTCCACCCCACAACTGGCAGCAGTGTCAACTACTTGAAAGGAAATACTGCTGCTTATATAGGCTGTATCAACACCAGAACAACTACTAATSTTTTTGTGTTAAAAGTGGGTAGTGAAAGTAATCAATGCAAAAGCTTAGTTTTTTGTGGCAAGCCAGGCTGAGGAAAAAATACACAAAATCCTATCTTTTCTTCTCTGAGCAGCTAGCCAAAAACTCAAGAGTCTTAGAGTTTATTCTAGTTAGAAGGCAGAACTGGCAATGGTGCTGTGTATCCCCTCCAAGCAATTCTGTTCATCCAYAAAGAGCATACAAAGCTCCATTTCCCTGAAGATAGCAGGACTCAACAAGAAGCACTTTTTTTGCTCAAATTCCAAGACCCCTTCCCAGTCAGTGCCTAAGCCTGTAGCCCTCCTCCCTGGGATTTTTCTGTGACCCAAACACTTGGCCTTGTTTTTCTTCCTTCCTATACTCAGAAATGCAGATGCACACATTCAGTTATTTCCACTGGTTAATGTGGTAGATGTATCAGTCCCTGGAAATACATCTTAGTGCTATTTGTCCTCACTTATGTTTACCTTTGACAGACTGAGATATGGTGTGCCAGATTTGGATCAAAACTAAAAAAATTTTTGCCCCTTCTGAAGCCTAGATGGCAGGACAATTCCTAAACTCACCACTTGTAGCTGTTTGTTCACAGTACTAGCTTCTCTCTTAAAAATGAGCAAATTATGTAATATTAAAGTAGTATCTGATTCTTATTTTTTATTGTATCAAGGATCTTTTTATTCTCTCACTGTTGTCCTCTGATACTTGAAGCATCGCATAAAAGCCTAGCTTTCTTAGAGTATTGAGAGTCAACAAAAATTTCATCTCTTATTCTAAAAGATCGGAAACCTTGCTGTTAAAAAGAAAAGTTGAAAAACATGAAATCACAGAAACCCAGGAGATAAATAAAAAACCTGACAAACATTCACTTAATCACTTCAAGTCAACGCTAAAACTTTGCAGAGGTGGATATATAATTTTTGAATGCTTGAGACTGACAATTCTGTACATATAAAAACTGAATTTTCAAATTACATAGAATTTACATGACAGATGAGAGGCTTATAGCTACTTCCCAGCAAAAGCAAATCCGTGTATGTAGGAGCTGTGTCCATGACTGTAAGAAAGCATGAATAATTTTTAACTGTATCTAGTTGAAATGGAAATGTCACCACTTTACCATAAGTCCATAATATAGGTAATAAGTCTTATGACATGGTCCTTATAGAAGATTTTCTTTAGACTGGAAAATATAAAAAGACCCTTGAATACAGCAAGAAGCTGCAGATACCTTCAGCCACTGTCGGAATTAGGATTAGAATTTGAAAATTCTGATTTTCAAACCTGTCTATCATGTGAAAAATTAAAAAGTACTAAAGGGTAAATTGCCTTCAGAAATCTAACTTTTCTCTAAAGCAAAAAAAAATCCCGAAACCAACACCAAAACCCAAACAAAAATCCCCAAAAACATAATCTTTAAAATAAAAGTAAAGAGGATGCTCTAAGTACTTGCAGAAATTCTGTAGATTTCTGAATAAGAAGATATTTACATTTTTATTAGATCATAAATATCTTATTAACTTTTTAGGTGAAAAATTTAAATGGTTAAAAAAGGCTCTTATATCTTATCACTAAGTGAAAGATTCTGCCAAGTACTTTCAGTGAAATCAGTCAAATCAATGGATCACTCTGCAGATGCATGACTCTCCGCAGGTTCGGGGTTTACAACACTATGTAGGGATGGATAGTAGAAAATTGGCCTGCAATCACCTCCTAAAGCCTGCTGAAAAATATAGAAATTTGGATGCAATCTTTAGCTGCTTTTAGACACAGTAGTTCTACCATCACAAAAGCAGTTTCCAAGAATGAAAATTCTGCAGTCTTGCAGAGCCTCAAAGAAAAACTGAATCAGACTGAAAATATACCTACCCCAGTAAAGATAATCCTGTTGAAAAAATTAAGTCCAAGACCCATATTTTGTGATGTTTATGTGTAATGACAAAGGTCTTGTTGACAGAATTACTTGGAAGAATCTCTTGAAAGATTGGGATAAATGTAAAATCAGTGAAAAGTAATTTCGGGGGCCATATTTATAGGAGATGACTGGAGAATAGAGCAGAGACTGGTAAGTACAAAGCAGTCCATTCGGTCTGGCAAAGCAATCTATTAGGAAAACATGTCAGAGCATGAGGAGCAAATGTTCCCCATAACGTTGTCATGRTTTAAGCCCAGCTGGCAACYAAGCACCACACAGCCGCTCGCTCACTCTCCCCCAGGTGGGATGGGGGAGAGAAGGGTAAAAGTGAGAAAACTCATGGGTTGAGATAAAGACAGTTTAATAGGGAAAGCAAAAGCCGCGCAYGCAAGCAAAGCAAAACAAGGAATTCCTTCACTCCTTCCCATGGGCAGGCAGGTGTTGAGCCATCTCCAGGAAAGCAGGGCTCCATCACGCGTAACGGTTACTTGGGAAGACAAGCGCCATCACTCCAAACGTCCCCCACTTCCTYCTTCTTYCCCCAGCCTTATATGCTGAGCRTGACATCATATGGTATGGAAYACCCCATTGGCCAGCTGGCCTAGCTGTCCCGGCTATGCTCCCTCCCAGCCTCTTGTGCACCTCACAGAGCATGTGAGCTGAAAAGTCCTTGAGAAGTGGACTACTTAGCAACAACTAAAAACATTAGTGTGTTATAAYGTTCTTCTTATACTAAATCCAAAACATAGCACTATACCAACTAYTAGAAAGAAAATTAATTCTATCCCAGCCAAAACCAGGACAAACGTGCTACAATGCTAAAGACTGCCAAACATACTCTAAGCAACATGGCTTCCAAGAGGACTTCTGAAGTTCTATTATGGGTTTTGCATAAAAGCTTACAAAAACTTCTCAAACATTCAGCTTTATATCTGAAGAATTCTAAACGTTTGCAGAAAAGAAAAAAGATATGAAATACACTGACTGGCTTCTTATCACCTTGACTCAAATAGATTCACAAGGATTTTGGTCCAAATATCAGTATGATAGAAATGGTATTTTTGGGAAAGGTATCCTATTCACTCTATTGATGAGTCACCACATAACTAATTTAATCTTTTCTTCCTGTGCTGACCTTCAAACAATACTACATTGAAGTCCAGCTGAGCTATTTAAAAATATCATCTTTTAATCCGATTTCCATTTGCACACGAGAGAACCACATGATAAACAAACAGGAAAAAGTGCGAAAGCAGAAGTGAAAGAAGGAAGAACCAATTATTCTGTTCTAAGCCTTGTTTCCACAGAACACAATGAGGAGTTTTCCATTGACTTCATTGAGCTGTGACTTTACTTCAAGTAAGTGGGGAGAAGTAAAAGGAAAAGAAAMTAGAACAGTACTTGGGCTTGTAATATAACTTGTGGTTACACAATGTAAAAAGATTAAAAGGAACTGAAGTAAGTAATTTATCTAGTAGATATAATTACAAGACTTTTCAGATCTTTGCAAACCTTCTGCAAGTAGAAGTTGTGCAGAAGACAGTTACCTTCCCTTTATTTAATAAACTAAGTTTTCATACCACTAGACCAAACAGGACTTTTTGATGTTATACAAACCTTGACTAAATTCAAATTATTCTAGATATTGTTCTATATGTTACAATTTACTCAGTGGATTTGTTCAGAATTATAGAAAAATGACAAACCATTAATAATAATATTCCTTAAGTGACAAATTTAACAAGGGGTAAAAAACAGGGGAAAGCAAAATACTTGAAAGAATTTTCACTTGATTAAAAAAAAAAAATCATTTAAATTAAACTCTAACTGTAAAAAGCTATTTTTGTATTGGGTTGGAATATTACTTATCTGTCACACAAGATACAATTTTATGAATTAAAATATAAAAATATAATATACAAATATGTTTTAAACACATTCTTAGTAATCTGGAAATCATCTGGTATGTCACTACCTTCCTGGGCTGTAGTCTACTTCAAAAACATTAAGCAAATGAACTTTAATACAGGCTTGCTAGCTTGCTGTTTTCCTTGGAAGTCAATGGTTTAAYTAAAAACAAACAACCACCACAACAAACAAAACAACAAAGCCCCCACACAGATACATATGTTTTGTGAAAAAAAAAAATCCAAGTTCTTATGAGTGCTTTTTATATACCTTGGACAGGCATCAGCACACTTGCTAAAGTTTCATGAAAAGATGCAAGTTTCATGAAAATCTAAATACTGATTAAGATGAGCTTGTTTGGTCCCCTTTGGTACCTCACAGTTCTGCCAAATATCCATTAATTGTGTCATCAGACTAATAGTCTGTTGTATCTCACTGAAGCAGAGGCCTGAGATGTGTTTGGATTCCATTTAAACCCTAGGAGCAACTTCAATGCTGTGATCACACCAGTAAAAGCATGTGCTTTACTCTACTTTCAACTGCTTCCCCTTTTAAAGCAGTACAAGTTCTTTAACAGTTTTTTCCCCYCCTTTTTATGATAGTCCATAGTCTCAAGCTTGGTGCAGACAAAAGACKTGCACTTGTAAGTTAGTAGTTTGATCCATAAACTACAAAGCTTTTGCTTTCTTTGCAAAACTGCAAAATCCTCAAATGACCTCATATGTGAGCATTGTATGTCACCTGGGACGGTCCCTCACATACTAGTTCATACAACATCATGAGATGAGTGKTTTTTTCCAAAATAAACTGAAAGCATGTTGCATGCGTTAACAGTAACTAGTAAAACAGAAGAATAACGGACTGAACTCTTGGACTTTTCAACACTTTGTCTACATTTCTGTTTCATCTGCTTGTGTTTCATGACTCATTCAAATGTCAGCATGAAAATCACACTTATAAACACAGCCCTCTAAGCATTTATGGTTTTTACTGTGCATTTTGAACAAGCTTTTTGATATTTTCATTTTACAACCAATTAATGAAAAACCACTCTGAGCTATAAAGAGGAAATAATGTCAGGTTCTGACAGATGTTTCGCATTCGTGCTGCATTTTTACAATGTTTTCACTGTGAAGCTGGAATGAGAAGCTGCAAATAATATTTTGTTTATTCACTGCACCTTAAAAATACATCTTGGGGAACCCTCAGGAAAATCAATGAAAAATCATTCCAGACATTGAAAACMAAGTTCCTTAAAGTTACAGAAGTCTCCAACATTCGTGCCCAAAAGAATAAAAAGCTAGGTTCTTTCCTTATTCTCTTTTACTTCTCTTTTTACAATCTCTTTAAACCTGGAATGTAAAGTACCTATTACCCTTTTTCTACTTACTACACTTGGATGTCCTTTGCCTTCTGTTCTCTGGATTTCACTGCATGAAGCAGAAGCTAAATGACTATCAACTAGAACCATTCTGCAAAGGCTAAGCCTGTGTCCTTATCGGAGTGATTATTGTTTGCAATAGTCTCATAAAGCTGCTTTGTCCCCAACTACAGAGTTCAATAAAGAGACGTTTTTTGTGCTTTCTCTGTTTAGAAATGACCTCTGTCTAATCCACAAACCTCCTTCTTCCCTTAAATATTTTTTTTAAAAAAGCTATATTATGCCAACAATTTTTCTTTTTCCATCAGGAAAAAAAGTCTCCTTGCTATAATAACAAAAATTTCAAAATCAAGCTACCCTTGAACTTTACCAAATGGCCTTGTACAAAACATCTCAGACTAGCTGATGAAAACAACATAAATCTTTTAACACTTAGACACTTGCTTAAGTTCTGCCTTTTCTAACTGAGAATTATAATGACTTCTTCATCAGCCTGCCTTACGCAATTGCATCACAGCAACATTCAGCATCAGTAACACTGTGTCATCGAGGGCAGCGTGGCTCTGAGAAAGCTAGAGCTCAACTGAAGAAGCGAATTCCTCTGAGGGCTGCAGTGTAGTCTCATGAAGCTCATCAGGAATCACAAGCACAGCTGCATTAAGGTTCTCTGCACTAAGCAGCAGGTTGCTCATGACAGCAACTGCTCACTAAAGGAGATGAGCAAAAACAAGGGAGCAGGAGGGTTTCCACAGGGCAAGGTAACTTTTCTGCCATGGACTGACACCAAGTTTTTGCTCAGTGTTACTAAGACCCTCTAGAGAGGCCATTCTCAAAACAGATCGAAGGTGGTCTGGGCAGTTACTAAGTGCACACTCTTATTTAATCAGGAAGCCTGCGTAAGAACTCTGATGAAATTAAAGCCTTGCATTAGACAAATACAAAAGCATCACAGTATGAAGGACTCAAGAAATACAGAGTAGTGCCCAGCGAGTGCGTTTGGAATTATCTTACTCTTCCTTTTGCCAAAAAATAAGCCTGTAATAGTACAGAAGAACTGAGGACAAGAAATATCTCCCAAGAATTAGAAATGAGCCTCACTCCCTTGTGCATTTAGCTATTAAAAAAAGAGATTTAAAAGTCACAGTGAAACTCCACTATAGAGTCAAGGAACAAAGTACATGAGAGCTAGAGAATGACAAGATCACTGATAGCTTGAGGGAAACTTCAAGAACTTAGAAACAGAAAGAAAGTATTGTGAAAATTAAGCAATTCCAATTCATCTAATTGTAGGGAAGAAGTACCTTCTGCAGGGCAGTAAAACAGACGGAATGGATTTCTATTTGGATTACAAAATTATGTTAAACTACTGAGCACAATTGCTATGAAACCAGAAACAATGCATCTATCTGATTAACAATATGCTACAGCTGAAATGTTCAGGTCACTGGATGATGGCATCTATTTTCAAGTTAGGAGCAACTATATAGAGGTGGAGAACAGACCTTCCTTTTAATGAAACAGGAGTGGCAACCAGGGTTACAAATATCCAGTGGGTACACCTTTGCCTGGCAGTGCATACAGTTGAAAGGTCTAGAAATTTCAGAGATGCAAAGGCTGTGACAGCCACTGTGATCATCTGTTCAAATAATCACAAGCTATAAAACTTCACCCTGTAATTTCCACACCCAACCTAGTTAATAGGGCCAAATCTGTGGCCTGTCATAACTTGGTAGGATGGAAGAGCTGAYAGAGATTTACTCTGAAAGAAAGATTATTTCTATTGCCTGTAGGCAAGAAATTAATCTCACAAGACACCTGCAAATCCTTCCTCTCTTCCATACTTCATATTTCACAGAGTCAGTACTCAAGACAAACCAAATGGTTTCTAGACATTTTAAAGTAACCCCAGTTTTGGAAAGCTGAGGTATGGATTTGCTTCCTCACTCCCAATCCTGTGACTTGACCATTAACTTCATCTCGTAACTGTTGGCTGAGAGTTTTTGGCTGTGTGTCATCAAGCCTCTTTAAAACAATCTGGCTATTTTCCATGCAGAAAAATAATCTATTTGTCAGTATGTATTATGTGTAGCCATACATCTGAGAACATCTATACTTGGTGACTGGCCATCTTTCCCTCCTGAAAGARGAAGGAGAGCCTGTGGCCAGGTATGCATTATATGCATAATATAATAATAATATATATATTATTATATAATAGTAATATATATAATAATAATATATTGATGCAATGGGAAGCCAATCCCCACACAGTATGCTTTAAAATCTGTGGTTCCACAGTTTGTGAAGGAGGCTTAGCAGCACTGCAGAGGTTTTGAGGCCCGGATCAGTGTTGGATTAAAGCTGATAGCAAGGATTCCCTGGAGGCCATCACCTTTTGGTTGTGGTGCTCCTTATACATATGTTCTTACCGTACTGTGCGGTACATATAGCCTTTCTGTAATGTTAGTAGAGGGTAGGCACATCTTCTGTATGGGTAACATTTACCTTGGCTGCATTATTGCCTTTTCACATGCCTTGTGAAAAAATTTACAAAGAGCTTCTTTATAGATTTTCTGCCACCTATTAGAATGGGGAATGTAGCTCCATTTTCTTTATGCATATTGTCTCTCTCATTTGGATTCAGGTGCCCTTCACTCCTTAAGAGTAGGGTCAGCTCTTTAACAGAGGAAAAAGTGCAAGACTGTATTTCTCAATCTGAACGGGATGCTACCTATACGGTGATACTGCTGCTGGTTTACACATGGCTCTTGTAGTGTTTATAAGGGTTTCATAAGAATGCAAATACAATTCAATATAACTTTATAAAGCTATGTTGCATACAATTCATAGAATCATAGAATCATTAAGGTTGGAAAAGACCTTTAAGATCATCGAGTCCAACCATCAACCCAGTACCCATGCCCACTAAACCAAGTCCCAAAGCACCWCATCCACACGTTTTTTGAACACCTCCAGGGATGGTGACTCCACCACTTCCCTGGGCAGCCTGTTCCAATGCCTGACTACCCTTTCAGTGAAAAAATTTTTCCTAATATCCAATCTAAACYTCCCCTGGCGCAACTTGAGGCCRTTTCCTCYCGTYYTATCRYTTGTTACTTGGGAGAAGASACCAGCACCCATCTCTCTACAGCCTCCTTTCAGRTAGTTGTAGAGAGTGATAAGGTCTCCCCTCAGCCTCCTCTTCTCCAGGCTAAACAACCCCAGCTCCCTCAGCCGCTCCTCATAAGACCTGTTCTCTAGACCCTTCACCAGCCTCGTCGCCCTTCTCTGGACACGCTCCAGCACCTCAATGTCCTTCTTGTAGTGAGGGGCCCAAAACTGAACGCAGTATTCGAGGTGCGGCCTCACCAGTGCCGAGTACAGGGGCACGATCACCTCCCTCTGCCTGCTGGCCACACTATTCCTGATACAGGCCAGGATGCCGTTGGCCTTCTTGGCCACCTGGGCACACTGCCGGCTCATGTTCATTTGTTGCATAGCTAAAGCTACTACTTTCTGCTTACCATGTTTCACGCTCATCTCTTCCAGAAATTTAGCTACATGCCGACCAAAACCTCTCACCAAAATTCCTAGGTTGTCAGCTAGTTTCTAGCACTCTTTCCCCGAGCATTATCTCCATCAGGTGCTGAACTGAGCCACATTGATGGAAAGGATACAACGGAGAAGATTTACTGACTTACTGTGTGTGTACACAGGCAGTGGTGTAATAGGGGAGAATGGAAGGTGTGTTTTCTTCCCTGCTGCAGCCCCACAGARACAGGAAGAGAGCCATGTGTACGTGGGTTTCTTTTCCCAGGGAACAAGTGGTAGGACGAGAGGAAACTGCCTCAAATTGTGCCAGGGGAGGTTTAGATTGGATGTTAGGAAAAATTTCTTCATTGAAAGGGTTGTCAAGCATTGGAACAGGCTGCCCAATGAAGTGGTTGAGTCACCATCCCTGGAGGTATTTAAAAGACATGTAGATGTGGTGCTTAGGGTCATGGTTTAGTGGTAGACTTAGCAGCGTTAGATTTACAGTTGGACTTGATCTTAACTATCTTTTCCAACCTAAAAGATTCTATGATTCTATTCTATATGAACACGGGGATGGACTGGAATAGATTATTAGAGCTTAATGACCCCTTGATTAATTTGTTGTTGACATTTAGTCAGAGGAGGCAGCAGAACAGGGAAGAGAGCCATAAGCAAAGGGAAGGATGTATCTGGASATTGTCTAGGGTTTGGTATGTATGTAAACAAAGTTAGTACATGCCTTCAATGGTTATGCTAAACAGCTGTTTCATTATTTATATGAAAAGTAGTAGCATATGAAGACTAGGGTTCTTGGAAAGAAACCTTTTTTCTTTTCCTAAAGACATGCCTCTGGATTCCTGCAAGTGATATTTATATCCTTAAGGGATTTCATCAAATGCCTTCCCATGACAATCTACTTTCCATAAAGTCTCGATGTGATGAACCACTCAACTACAGTAGGTCACCATAGTGATATAATGTCAATGTCAGGGACAGACACTTATACAAGGCAGTAAGGCAGTTTTGTCTTATACAAGCAGAAAAATTGTAGTAATCTCAGCTGAATTTCTAGTTATTTCAGTTACAGTGCTTTATTTTGGAGTTGCTTTTAACCTCTTAGTGCAATTTTGCAAGTGGGGCTTCTCACAGTTTGCAAACAGTACACTCAACACGACAAAGACTGTGCACCATTGGTAGTGCTACTGGAAAGTTCCCTGCGTAACTAAAGAATTCAAAAATGGTCTAAACAACAAGTGCTTCCCAAACCTGCCTGCCCCAAATTTCAGTACCAACTTCCTTCCTGCCTAAGCCACTCCACCCACAGGCCACTCCAGAACATTGACTGCAAGGTGGACAACACAAAGCCTTGAACATCTGCTCTCTATCTCATGCCCCCACCAAAGGCAGATTCTTGTAATCTATATAGTAGTAATGATGCCATGTGAGTCTCTTGTGATTTATGCATAATGCTGTAAAAACTACAATGAGCTCTCCTTTGCTCCCTTTCTGCCAATTTTTTCTCCATTCTCATCTAACTTTCTAATCTTTGGGAATGTTTCTGTCACTTGGACTCTAACTGAGTGAATACTCAATTGCTCAAGTCCCCTTGCACCTCTGTAGCCTCACGTATGCAACAACTCTGCTTTGTTTCAGCACTGCAGAAGGTATGGGAGACCTCAAAGAATTGCTCAGAGCTTCCAGAATTGTGGCCAGAGAGCATGAGAATGGCCACTGCATGACACCTTATTGCAAAATGAAACTGACCCTGCAAACATGTGGCAGTGTCTAAAGAAACATTCAGCTCAGCTTTCTACTGCTCAGCAATTCCATGACAAGGTGGTTTGAGAGTTAATAACTACTTTGCCTTTCTATGTGAGCAAAAAATGATGGTTCCTCCAAAAAATTTATAACTTAATATCTTGAGCCCATCTTCCCCAATGATGCTGAAACATAGACATTATGGAAGTAGGCAAAYGGTATTTATAGAGGCTACAGGTATCTCAATATAAAGAGCTACGTACCACTACTGAAATGTAAATGATATTCACATTAATTAAATCATAAAATACTTCAAACTAATGTATACAAGATGTATAATGCTATATGCACTGCTAGGTTACCGTGTATAGACTTGAATGAGTACTTGCGCATATTTTTCTTAAAGGTAGCCAGTAAAAGCCTGTTGGTTTTGGTCAAATGAAATGCTGAATGTGTTCCACTGTGATAGATTCATTTGGGAACAGGAAAATTTACCCCATGTGTTCTTACTGTCCACATAGCACACAGATGAGCCTGAGACATGAATCCAGACATTGTCTATAAGGTGGTGTACAAACAAAGCAACAGAAAGATGGCTTCTCCTACCACAAAACATTTTTACCTTGTGATCATAAGCTACATTTCAGAGAGTAGCCACTTCTACCTCTCTATTGCTACCATGTTTGCTATGGGAAAGATCCAGTCCTAACAAAGGCCTGTGGATGCCACKGTAATATACGTCTGTTATTACTGCAGATGAAAGCAATCAGAAAAAATGTAAATTGTAATAAAACTGCCAGACATTCAATAACAAACTATTACAGATTTCAAATGACACAGAAGCTCTGGCCCTGAGCAATTTGATTTAACTTCAAAGATTGATATAACTTCAGAATTGGTCCTGCTTAGTGTACTGGCATTGGACCAGATGACCTCAAGAGGTCCTTTTTGGCCTAAATTCTATGATTTTGTGAAATTATAGTTACCAAAGTGAAATATAAATAGTCTTGAACTTCTATGCAATATTAATTTACACCTTCAAAATGTAACTTGTATGTATGGCACAATGAATTCCATGAGCAACCTGAAAACCTTTGTTAGATGTGATGTGTCACAAGAACTTGTATCATCTAACAAATCAAATCCCCAATAAAGAAATTAATACAGTGCATTACACCATAATGCACAAAGAGAAATCAGATACTTYGTACGAAAGCTTTCTATAACCAAAGTCCTTTTATCATCATGTGCAACTTGCAGACTCTCCTGTTTAAAGATGGTGGTTTAATAGTAATGCTTGAGAACTGGACCTGCTCTTGCTTCACCTTCTAAACTATGGATGGATCTCCACCAGTGGTTTCGTTCAGATCAGGGTTGTACTTTTGAAGCAAAGCTCCTGATTGTCTCCCTTTGTCATGCCTTGGTTTGTGTTACAGAACAGTTGTGGAGAATGAGAACTGATTCCTTTTGGAGTGAATGAAGCTATGTGAATTTTGGAGTGAATGTGAATATATCTAGAAAGGTATTTCCTGGTGAGTCTAGGATACTGATGCTGTTAAACTGAGTTGCCTTTTTCAACTCTGCACATCAAGCGTTACCAAAAACTAACCCTGTGATACACCTAAAGGGTAAGTAAATATGATCCATACTGATGATGGGAAGAGAAGGTGAATGTAGTGGCCTACCCAGCTAACACCACAGCATTGGTAGAGCAACTGATAGAAAGCCGGCAGCATCCTGAMTTCCTGCTCCCGTCCCTTCTTAGGCATCAAGATGGAATTGAAATGTCAGTAAATGAGAACTATTGCAAGCTACTGCTCAGCAGGCCAAAAGTCCTTTTAATGCCCCAGAGTGGAAGGAACAGTTTATGGCTTTCATACAACCTTTGATGCCCTATTTGCAACTTTGAGCGATGATTGCTCTAATTTGTCCTAATGCCCATTTCCTGGCTTGCTCACGAATTCACAGTTTCACTGCTGTGTCTATATAATATCTTAAATATTGGCAATATAGTCTCCATTCAGCAGTTAAAGCAAGTATGTAGTGTACTGTAGTAAAACAAACAGCTGTACCCTACACAGAATAGTTCAAACCTCCAAATGAAATACTGAAATGAATCTCCACAGTGCATCTAGCTTTATTGCACAGAGAGATGAGTCCATGAAGACTATATCCACAGAAGCATTATTTTTTGATGGAAGTATAGTACTTAGCTTTTAGAAAAGCAGTTCTAACTTGTTTTCCTGTGCTCCACTTGTAAGTACCGTGTACCCAGCTGTCCCTTTTATATCATTCTATGTATTATTTATCCTTGGAAAAGGCAAAGCCACACAGGAGTCAGAACTTGTTTACATATCAGTTATGTAGTAAGCTATCGATGCTATTGTGTCAAAGGTATTTTTGTTTACTCAGCAGTCTTATGATCCACAGGCGACGAAAATAAATTAAAAAACAAAAAATGAAGTTTCARTTAACAGACAGTTGTGATATTTCCCCCCAAATACATTACAGTTCTATATTGATTTAATGGCCTGTTACTTTTAAAGTGACTGCTTTTAAAACAGTTGCACATAGTTGCCTTTATTATTACAAAAGCACTGTCAAGTGTAGAAGTATGGAATTAGTGTACTTACATTAAAGAAAATTAAGGCAGAATGCCCATCTTCTTAACTTTATGTTACTTTAATAGACACTCATTCTTCACCTTTTTCCTTTCAAATGTAAGAAAGCTTGGAAGACTTAAACCATGTTTAGTTTAATAAGAGAAAATAAGAGGACTGCCACATAGATGACTAAATTATGCTCAGTTTAGGGGTTCCACTTTTCTCTTTTGCCTCAGGCTTTTGGGACATTAAGGCCATGTTATAAATCCTGGTCAGTGCTTTTTTCTAAAGAGCAGAAATGAGAGTTTATTAGCATCACAGTGGTTGCCTCAATAATGACAAAACAGTTGCTCATTACTGCTCATTAGATTCATATTAGATTCATTTGCAATAGCAATACATCTTCTATTCATACTCGATTGCAAAACAACAGATATGATTTGACACCTGCTGTAGTACAGAATTCATTAGAAAGTAATAATACAAATAGGAATTCAATGGATGGACTTAGTCTTCTGTCTCTGATGGGTCTAAAATTTGTCATTTAATGTAGAGTTTATATAGGATAAATACCACAGCAGGCAATCAGCRTCTTCAAATCATATGTGCTCCAATAAAATATCACACACAGAAGCAGATATGCAAAGAGCAGAGAGACATACAAAAAAGCAAATTAACAGTACCAGATGCAGCATATTATGTATGCAGTAATATTCATGAACATGTTTCTGTTGATATCCCTAATATATAAAAGTAGTTACTAATTTTTAAAATCACAGAAAAATGCAAAAAGTTACATTTTCATCAAAATATTAAGTCAACAAGTAAACAGGTCTGTCTTTCCCTTGAAAACTTCTGGAACAAACTGAGCCCAGGATGTTACTGAATACTACTTAAATGCCTTTGTCTTAATTTACTAGAACAGTGCATAACCCTTATTGTATCGCTATACTTTGGAAGCACCAAGCTAATAATGGTGCTTAAATGGGCTGAAACCTCTCCTTTTTCTAGAAAATCCCATGGGGGGAAAACAAAATTGTCTCAAAACTCAGCAGTTCTTGCCTTTTTTCCTGTGCAAAAGTATACCCAAGTAATAGGTCTTCACATCATGAAGAAGTAGAGAAATAAGAGGATAGGTTGATTCCTAAATCTAGCCCTGCATATCCCAAAATAACTCACATTATATTACCCTCGGCCTCACTATTACCTGTCATGGTATTTCTGATGTTATTTCTCAATGTAAAAAACAAATATCCCCTTTCTGTCCTCTGCCCAGCTCCTAATTCATCTATCAAGTTAATTAATTCCCTACCACTTACTGTTGATGCAAAGGAGTTTGTGTGTTCCTACCCCTCAACACACCTAACATCTGAAAAACTATTTTTTTTTTTTGTTTTACTCTACTCTACTCTCTGTTTTGCTTACTCTACCTCTGGAAAGAAATTTCTTCACAACTTCTTTTCAAATCTGTTTCTTACAAGAACCCGTTTCCAGCAGAAGAGGTCCTCTTCCAACTCAATTCAGCCATGATCTAGCTCTGCTTTCCACAGCAGAACTGAATATGATCATTGCCCTCTACCTGCATCGTTTTAGAGGTAACATTCATGATTTAACACTTAAGGAATATACAGGACAGTAAAGATGAATTCTCAATGAAAGACTACCAAATATGTATTCTGAAATTCGAAATAAAACTACTTGATCTGATACAACCTAGAATCAGGCCCAACTTTTCTTCAGACTTCTTAAGTCACATTACCAGCCCATGGTCATTCTGTGATTCTCCTCTTTTTCCTCCAAACCAGCAGTCTCAAAAAGCATAGCCTCAAATTTTGTATTACAAAATTCTGTTTTGTTTCTCTTACACCGATATTCCAGTGCCTCATAACTTTATATTCATCAGCAAATTATATAAGGACATTCCTATTTTGTTGTTGCTGTTCATGAAATTAGTAATACTGAATTGAACAGGTCCTGAGGTAGATCCTTAGGAAACTAGTAACCTCTTTGTCATTCACAGTCTCCCCTTTCAGTTTATTACTCCATGCCCATCTCTCCACTGTTTTACACTTTTTGCACTTATTCACACATTCTCCAGCTTAATTAATAATTTCCCATGTAATTCTGTATTAAATGCCTTACTGAAGTCCAAATGAATTGGTTCTATCACACTTCTCTTGTCTGGCAAATCAGTTATCTTAGCAAAGACAGATACCAAGTTAGTCTGACATGATACAAAGCAATACTGCATTTTATTCCATTTTCCATTTATCATCATGCACTGTTATTATTCTTTCTTTCAAAATTAGTTCTAAAGCTGCAAACTGTTGAAGTCAGGCTACCAGTTTTTTAGTTGCTCAAATCACTTTCCTTTCTTAATTGTAAGTATTTTCTATATGGTAATATGTCATACTAGACATTTATTTTCCTTACTATCTGTAAACTATGGAATGGAAGTTGTCATCTTCCCTCTTGACTTATGTCACCTGACACAAAACACTCAAAAYATGTATTACACAGAAAGACCACTCACAAAACAGCATTTATAAAAGGCATACAAGTATTCCTCCTCTATCTCAGTGGGCACTGTTTTCTCAGGATCTCTAGAAACTATACAGTATTATTCAAAGGTTATTTCAATGCATGATCTCTTATCCCTGCTCTTTATAGAGCAGACTTTATAGAAAAGTCATATGCAATTACTCTATGAAGAATATTTGAAAACAACAGTTCTGCCTTGGTTCAGCCAACTATTAGAAGAGCAGTTCTAAGCCTGGATCTTCAAGAGTCACTATAAATGCAAAAAAGAAGGAAGAAAAAAAAAAAAAAGTCACACAAGCAGGGGAAATCCTCACTTGAATAAGCTAACTGCTTTTAAAAATCAGCTGTTAAGGAAATTACTAGCATGATTATTGGAGAAATCAGAGCCCCAGATACTGAATCCAAAACCATCAAATTATCCCATCAGCCTCCTTTCACAACTATGGTTCTGCTCATGGAATTGACCACATGGCAATGGGTAGTGGAGCACTATCAGGCAAGGACAGCGCCTTGCTTTCCTGGGCATTCTGGAAAAGCAACACATAGCTATCTTATTAGATGTATTATATGATCTATTTGCCACTTCACCACTGTTTTTAATTAAAAAAAAMCAAAACAAAACAAAACAACAACAAMAAAAAAAGCACAACAACTATTTGAAAGCAGTCTGAACAGTCATTAAAACCGACGACTTTCTGATTTCTCCAGGGAAAGAAGGCATCGGCACCCTGCCTCTTTCCTTCTGGATGGTATCTGAGAAATAACAATGCAAATATATTAATATTGCATGGTCAGGGCTACTTTCTATTAATATGCCATTAATATAACGAACTTTGCACTACATTTAAAGATCATAAAGATCAATATTTATTCTTAGGTCAGGAAAAAAATCAATCTTGCAGTAAAAYGAATCATATTTAATATATCCCATCATCATAATTAAGTTTATATATWAAAAGTAGCATTGATATGTGAATAATGAATGCTATGACAGATGAGCTTCCCTTCTCAAACAACTTTATGTGAATAACCTCAGAAGTGGAAAGACTTAAATGAGTATACGCATCTTCTCCTGGAGTGCTTTGCCAAATTCCTCTTTGTTTCTCTAAACCTTTTCACATACACTGCTGTATAGAAAAATAAGAAGTCACTGTTTCCTGTAGACCAAGAACACTGGTGTGCTACTGTTAATATTCCTGCAATTCCTTCATTTGCATTCCTAGATATCCTTTGAAAAGACCTAGTGTCTAAGTAACTGCTATGGAAGCTTAGCAACCTTCCTCCTGCTTTTTGGACCACTATGTCTTTACTTTTATGCCTAGAATAAAATGCACAAGAATACCAGCGGAGGCAAACATACTTATTTTCTTTGTAAGGCTGCGACAGCTTTAACTTCATGCAAAATTTATGTGTTCCATATGTGTTAGGTTTTGGAGGGGAGAAGCTCAAATAAAATACGCTTGAAACAATGAAAGAAAGAACATACATTCAAGCTGCCTATATGGAAAACCAGTTCTAATGCATTACATGGCCCATGATAAGGTAGGACTAATGTTCACCATCAGATAATAGCCATGGCAATAATACATACACAGTAACCCTCACCTGAGAATCTCAGTGCCTTAACACAAGCCACCCGGACTGCTTCAGATGGATAAAATGAAAGAGATATGAAATTATTCGTATAAGGTCAGCCAGTAGCAGAGCCAGGATTAGGATGCCTGAAATTAYTCCCGTAAGGAAAATCATTCCTGATCCCTTTCTCTGCTCTAACCACTAGACATTCTGCTCTCCCTGCAAATACAATCCATTCCCACAACAACAATAAACTTACATTATCCCTTGCACATTTCTGAAAGTAAATAAACATGGCTAAGAAAACACTTTTTCTTCAATGCTCATAAATAATTGCTTTCTAAAGGTATGAGCAGTAAAACCTCTGACATACAAGAAGAGATAAGGAACACACCCAGGGTCTGACTGTCTTTTCAGTTATAGTGGTAGGAACTGGGAGTAACATCTCATCCCAACAGCCATTAAAATGATGTGAGAGCAGGAACAGACTTGGGGAGAGGAATTCTGACTGGACAGACAGATTCTGTAGCTCATTCAAAAACCAGACATCACTTCTTCCCTGTTTCAGGGCTTTTGGTGCTTTTGTTGCCAGAAGGTTTGACCTCGTTGTATTAATTCCCTATTCTGGTTAGTTCAGGATRCAGAACTGATTACACTTTTCTCTTATATTGGTAGCAAGGCAAGTGTTAAAGGGAGACTGGGTAGGCAAGTTACAGAGGCTAAAGCAGCCCCTATAGAAGGAATTTATTTTTTGGTAAAAGGACAGTGTGGGAGTCATTCATTTATTCAGGCTATGTGGCATTAAAGCACGTGTCACCTATTACCATCTCCTGTACTTTAATAGAGCTTTTCAAATAATTTGTTTGCAGTATTATATTTAAGATGAAAGTTCTAAGATCTCCAATTTTTTGCATTTTCTTTAAAGAGAGAACTCATTTCTTGCCTGCGTTTTAAAAKTCTCAGCTGTTTTCTTCTGCTCTGTTTAACACGTAAAGGCCTTTAATACTATGAACTTATTGTGAGRTGCAAAATACAAGAACTGTCTACATGGAAAACCTTAATCAGTCAGGAAGTTGGTAAATTATGTCTTCATGCCATCCATATTGAGTGTCCATTACTCCTGGACATAGCACATTAACTGACTCATTAGCTATTTCAAACCATATGGACTTAGGTTTGGGTGGGTTGCTCTGATAATATCCTGAGGTGAGCTTCCTAATTATTGTAATTATGTGATCTCAATCAGTGGGCCAGTCACACAAAATAGAGTCAAGAGTCTTTAAAATGGGTGTCAATGCACCTAGACAATGACTGAGTTGGGCAACATGCCCCCTGGATGTTGGAGATCCCTTGATACTGCAAAAAGTAATTACTTTAAAAGTTTTAAGAAACTGTCAGTGAGCACAGTGACTACTGAATAAGCACAGCAAGCACATGGGACTCTGCACAGATGTACGAACACGAATAGATTTCTCAGCAGAAACTGGGAAGCAGTCTGAAACTTGATGCCTTGTTGTCAATGGTCTTAATACAAAGATGTTACACCTCTAGTGTAAATTTAGCCATTATATTTTAAGCAACAAAGAGATCTGGAGTGGAGGGGGGAAATTAAACGTGGAAGTGCTAAAATGTCAGYGTTAAATACCACAAAAGCATCACAATGCAACAGTGAGAGAAGCTACAAGTTGCTCACCTACTGTAGCAAATTTAAGGGGGTTTGTGTATGTGATACTGCAAGATTTCATATAATTGACTGAAATCTTTTATACTCAAGCTTAGGTTTGAGCAAAGAAAAGAAAAAAAGGATTGAAATAAATGGAAAATGGGCTGAATGTTTAATGTACAGCGCTTTAAAACAAAGACAGAAACAAATAGAGCCTCAGGGCAGAGCTAAAAAATGGTTTGCTGTATAATTAAAGACTTAAAGAAAGCACTCACTCCCTGAGAATCTCACCACACTTTTTAAATGCAACCCATGATAACACAGCATAACTTTTTGTCACCCTCTAGAACTTATTCTGGAAAGAATATTAGGAGTAGGGTGCTGCTTCTGAGCCACAGATCAGGATAAAGCTTCCAAAGTTTGTACCTTACAGGCTTATTTCCAACTTTCAAAGTGCCTCTTGGGCACCTACAAATCCAAAAGGCCAGATATTAAATAGCACCAGGCACCTGAATACATAGCTAGACAGTAGAACCAGACATTCAAAAGTTACTTGGGTATGTAACTTTGATCCACTATGTAAAACAATCTACACTCATATCTTTAYCCCAAAACTAGATCACTGTATTTATCTTGCAGAAGAACCAGCTCAGAGTATTAGCAATGATCACYAAATAACCTAAAAAGTATAGCCCCACCATTTTCTTATTCAATAATATGATGGTGTCCATACCTGTACCAACTCTACAGAGAAGCTCAGATTTCCTCACATATTATGTATCAGTAAGTATGTACAGAGCAAAGCAAAAAAAATAAAACCTGAAGATACTAGGAGTACTAAAACAAATATCCAAACAGAGCCTCTTCCACCACTTCTAATATATAATTCTGAGTAAGGAGAAAATGCCCACCTGAGCTGCATGAGGGATAGATTCTTCATGAGAAGGGCCTGTGGCCCTCAGCTGTTTGCAACAATGTGCCATTAGGAAGTAAAATAACAGTAATTTGGTAGCATTTTCAGTTGTATGCTGGCAGGATTTGTGTATTTTTACTCTTATTAGCATGCACACCTTTCTCCGATAAGGATTCTTGCATTTGGCAGTAATGCTGGCTACATCACCTTGAAGGGAAATTGCTTCCATCATAATTAGGCTTTCCTGAAAAACAAACAAACAAACAAACAAACAAACCACCCTCCTATCTATAATTATTTTGGCCATTCATCCCCCTTACATCACATCCCCAAACCGCTAATTTGAAGCAACTGTGAAGAGGCAATGGAGGCTTTAACCTGACTAAATGAAGTTCATGTTTCTTGGGAGGGTTGCTAATTGGCTGGTGATAAGCAGGAAAAAAAAAAAAAAGCCTTGTCTCCAGTTTAGCCAAACAGGAAAAGGGGTTTTCTTAGTGCCGCCCACAAAACACAGGGATGTGCTATTTATAGGGCAACAGGGCCTGGTATCATGTTCTAATCTGATTAGAGCTTTTCTYAGGTAGTTTTTTTATCTCTGTTGATTTTTAAAAAGATGTGTGTTGGTGGGTGGGTTGGTTGGTTTGTTTTGCATTGTCTAGAACAGAGTTGTATGAAAAATTTGTTAGTGATGTTTGTATACATGTTTTTGTGGGTCTACTAGTTATGGTTGTTTATTAATAAACATTAGGATTTAAGTGACAATCAAACTCATTCTTCAGCAGTAGTCAGGTATCTGCAGGAAACTTTTAAGTAAATTTTTTTTTTTGTCTGAGTGATATTATTAGTCTCTATTATGTTGCTGTGCTTTTGCCTTTGATAGTTCTTTAACTTTTGTAATGAATGATAAAAGCTTCAAAATCTTTAACTTTATGTCTATTCTCTCTCTAAAACAAAAAAACCACAAACCTAAACCCACAACTATTTTCTGTGACTTGTAGGGTATATATCTTAAACCTTTTTATACTACCTGATAATGTTAAACTGCACAAGTTGTGAAAGAGGTGTGTGATGTTAAAGATAACTAAGACTTCAGTTACTCTTGCATTTAGATGGAATTGAAGCTGTAAACTTGCAACTTATTTTATTTTAGTAGTACAAGGAAACTTTCTTCCAGAAACTGATGATCTTAAACCTCAACTACCTATGTAAGTACCTGTGTTGTATGAGTCAAAGGGATGTAATGTAGCCTGACTTGAATTTTCAAAAACAGTAACAGGTTACATATGCCACTGTATTTGTTAACAATTAAATAGACCCTTGTGTATCTATTTCTACTTTTAGTTTTTCTAGTAGCTTATAATGACTCTTTTCAAAATGGCCTTTTCTTATGACTTCACTATTCCTCAGAACTGCATGAACTTGTTTGCTTTTTGTGATCTTATCCTTGCTCAAGAATAAAAAGCACTAAATACTCTCAAAACTACCTATATTTCTGAACTGTAAAGTTTTGCATTGAACCCCAACCTTTCATTAAATTAATGTATTCCACTAACTTCCTGATGTTAGAGTATTCTCAGTGGTGTCATGGGAACAAAAGGGAAATCAACTCCAGTTCTTGTGTACACAAAAATAATAAAAAAAGGAATATCTCATCAGTTTTGTTTCTTTAGGAGCATATATCTTTCATTCATTCATAATTAATCTGTTTTTTCTCCACATAACTTCTACAAATTTTGAATGTTTTAATTTGTTATGGGGTTTTCTCCTGTTTCTGCTTAAGAAAAAGTAAAAGCCTTAAACTGTATAAAAATGTAGGTGTCTGCCAGCAGGCTAATGCTATCACTGGTATCTGCTAAATGCCTAGAAGACAGATGCAAACCTCACCTGATTTGTTTCACTTTCTTATCCTGACACTTTACCYTTGTGGGCAGGGGAAGATAGCTCAGAAGCAGTAAGCTCTCTAATACATGCTTTTGTTTCAGTTTAATGGTGTGAATACATCTTTGCAAAAGTTGAGCAAAAAAGCTTTCTCCTTAAACAGAGGCTGGTTCTCTGATTCCCAGGCAACTATTTGAAGGCAATCTTCTGAAAAGAYTCTTCACCCACGGCAAGAATAGTGGCTCTCATCCCAAGTGACAGATATCCCAAGAGCATTGCCCAAATGGTCTTGGTGAATAAAGGTGCTAGCTCTCTCCAGTGGGTGGTAATGGTTTCTTTGATGTAGCACTGGGCATCTGTGGCTTTTTTTGTGTTTCTTAAAAAAAACAAAAACAAACAAACAAAAAAAACCAAACAAAAAAAACAAACCAAAAAACCCACACCAACCAACCCCAACACCACCCTCTTACTGCCTGTTTTGACAGCTGTTGCAAAGGGAAGAAACCCTATGAAATGCTTTATGACAATCTTGAAATTGTTTGCTTTATGGCTGAGCTTTCTACTGGCAATTTTTTAGCTGGTCCTTTCAGTAATGGTAAAACCACAAAGCCTGTAAGACTGATGAAGCAGAAAGGGTTGTTATGTTAAGGCCTACTCTACTGATGGCAATATCTACTTTGCAGTCATAATCTGTGTTACTACATTTAAGTTCACTTGTGAATTATGTGGCTGCTGAAGATGTTCTGGATTTTGATTATTCTTGAACCTCTTTTTTTGGTAAAAGGACTTGTAGTCATTGCTTGGAAGATGTAGTGGTCCCCAGTGAGCTCTACCTAGGTGTGATGTGCTGGCTAGGTGGGTGGATTGCATTAATAAAGCAAAGATTGCACAAGATGGTGGTGTGTGATCAGAGGTATGCCCTGTGTGCTTGGGGAGTAAAAAAAAAAACCACCTCATTGTGTCCTTTATTACTAACTCAAAGCTGATGGTGGTGATGGGGTTGATCCACCCCTGGGTCAGCTGTATCTGCCCTCTACCTGCCTGGAGCAATGGCTGACTGGCCTGTGAGGTGGCCATTGCCTCTTCCTCCTGCACTGTGGGGCTGCCAGTGGCTCCCAGTGCTCCAGGCAGTGCAAGTCTCTACGTTGTCTCAACCGCAGTGAACACAGGAGGTGTTGCATGTTGGCTTTGGAAAAGTATCTATGTTTCTGTGTGTAGAAATAATCCTGGAATACAACAGGTGGTGGACCTATGCTGGAAAGATCCTGAGGTGGAAATGAAGTGGCCTGACTGAGGGGTGTGACAGCTCTGTGACTTCACTACAGCTCCTGAAGTCCTTGCTGTACACCAAACCCCCCTTTTTACCTCGGCCAGGGAACAGTCTGATCAACTACTTCTATAGGCACGAAAGCACTTTAAGGAAAAAAAAAAAGAAAATTCCTCACTTGTGAAGTGCAGCTTGAAACGAGGGAGAGCCGAAGCGACTGGGGCTCAAGCGAGGTCAGGTGCGCCATCGTACTTCCCCGTTTCCCCCTGAAGCGAAGTGCCGGCGCCTCACGGGGGAGCGCTGCGCGAGCGGCCGGCGGGCTGACAGGAAGCGGGAAACCGCGCGCGCCTCACTGAGGCGCGCGACACCTTCCCCGCCGCCGGGCGCCGCCTCGCTGAGGGGAGCAGGGCGAGTGAGGGAGTCCCGCCCCGCCGGCGGCGAGACAGGGCGGGCAGAGCCCGCGTCCCGCCCGGGGCGGGGCTGGCCCGGCCCTTCCCTACTCCCCGCCCTGGGGTTTCCCGCGGGAAGACGGCAGCTCGCCGCCTCCGCCTCCTCCTCCTGCTGCGGGCGGGCCCTCGCTGCCTGGGCCCGGCCTGCGGGAAGTTCCTGGCTGGGAAGTTTACGGCCGGTGCTGGGGGAAGGCCGCGGGGGCCCTGCGGAGGTGGGTGTCGGGGGAGCGGGCGGTGAGGCCGAGCGCGGGCCGCTTACTACCCCCGTCCCGTCGGTTGTTGGAGGCCGCTGGGAGTGAGCTGCCCCAGACTGCCGCTCAAYTGAAAGGCCTCTTGGCGGGGAGAGAGCCTCCCGGCGCCTGGCCGCCGCCCTGAGGGGGATCGCCCGGGGAGGCCGCGAAAGGCTGGCCCCCTGCTCGGTGCCTGTTGGGCAAAGGACATTGAGGGATATTGTTTCTTCTGTCAAAAGTAAACTTTTTCTTTCGTTTGTTCCCCTCTCAAGGTGCGATGCCGCCTAAGGGTCGCGGCAGAGGCAAGCTGCCAGTTCCTCTCCCAAGAGACATGATCCTGAAAGACACCGAAGGAAAAGTCTGGAGGCTGGGCAGTCAGATCGGCCAGGGAGGATTTGGCTTGATCTATTTAGGTAAAATACTGGTGGTGATTAGAAGGATGACTTGCAAATTTCTTTGTAACTTTCTGACATGAATAAGAGAATGGGTTTAAAAAGTTACTGTTGTTTACATGGTGGTGGTGATCTGTGTTAAGTATGGTTTTCTGATGTTTGCAATGCYCTGTTGTGAATCCTTGTTGTTCAAAGTGTTGCTGATGGTGCAGTGTGTTCTCCATAGGCTTTCCAGCCCAGTTGGCTGGCTTCTAGTGAACTTTTCTATGGAGTTTGCGTAGGGTAGGCAAGGTACTGCTGCTGTCAGACTACTGAAGAGCACTGCCAGGTGATGCCCTTCAAAATAATGGCGATGCTTTCATGAGATGCCACTTTGGACTTATGCCAGTCTTATGCTCTGGGTTTCCAGTTATTGGAAATGTTATCTTCTGGCCAAGACTAAATTGGTTTTCATCCAAGAAATRTAACAGTAACAATAGTTAGCTGGATGTTGCCTCTGAATGAAAGTCTTTCACCAGAGGTAGAAATACTGTTCTTTATTTGCTCTAGCCTAGATATGTTTCTGTATTTTCTTCAGAAGAAGCTGCTGCATTTCACTCGGTCTGTTTCATAAGGAATGAATAGTTCTGAAAGGCAGTTTGTAAAGCATTCTGGGTCACTGGAGAGGATATAATGTATGTTACTATTGCTGGTTTCTATGAAAGAGCAAATCCTGTTTTCAAGGCAATATTATGAGTTGGTTTGGTTTTTTTGGTACGGCAAACCYATACAGGCAAACTAATCCACAGTGACTGTTAGGGACTAAATTGAGCTTGTATTAAGACAGCAGTAAAGAATTTTCTAGAAGCAGTTTAGTACATTGTCCCTGGAGCCAAACATGATCTTTTTAAGTTAGAGGTATGTTAACTCTCTATTTGGAGTATTAATGTTTAAAACCTGGTAAGCAAGTCATTCCTATACATAAATCATCTTCTTTTTATGCATAAGTCAGCTATGCCTTCTTTTTCTAAGCTTTTCCTTTTTGTGTGTTTCTGCCATGCAAAGTACAGTTTTGATTGTTTCCCACTCCTGGATTTTTTCAGTTGATCCCTCAGTGATGTTTCCTTCATGTTGAGTGATTTGTTGGAAAATAATCTGTTAATACCCTGTTATGCAGCATGAGCTTTCCACTTAGTGTGATTTCCAGRTTTTTATAATGAGGCAAGTTTTCATTAGAACAGGCATCATATGTCAAGYGCCTTCTCAATTCTTTTGTCTTTAGTAACTCCTCTCAAATCTGCAGAGCTGTGCTAGGRGTTCAGTGTGGTTTCATGGAGGTGAAAGGGTTGTCCATCAGTGTCAAAYTGTAGCATCAGACACCTACTGTAGGGAGAAGAAGTGTGCGTTTTCTGTAGAAGGGTTAGCATGTTTGCTCTTTCGTATTTGCAGACATAAATGTAGCACTTGTGTGCCACTGGTCTCGTGGTGACAGATTTACTGTGATATTTGTTACRTCTGTCTGGCTATCTCATGGTACTTCTCTGCTTTCAGCTCTTCAGGAACATTTTATATTACGATGAAGTGTTCTTCCTCTCCCTCTTTTTTTCCTCCTCATGTCCATTATGGTTAATCACAAAGAACTGAACGGCAGCTGAAGACTCTTATTTTATTTCATGGTGTGATAGTCCCATATGTGGTCAGATGTTGCTTCTCTAAAGTGGTTGCCTAGTTGTACTGTTCTTCCAGCTATTAATGTGTGGCTGTAAACTACAGGAGGGTGGACAATTTTACTTGTGCATCTGGACTTAAGTTGCATCTAGACTTCAGGTTTGAGTGGAGAAGCTTTCTAGGGGGGGAAAAAAGGTGTAAACTGGCTTTTAGRAAGAGGAAAGTGCACTTTGTTCCACTAAATGCCTGTGTAAATGAAGCAAAAATATTTCAGTAACAACCTAAATTCCACTGCTGTTAACTTTTCCGCAAAGTAAACAGTCACTGAAAAACCTGTAGAAAACTAAGGCTGTGTATATGTTTGCAAGTAGTTTGGTGTAGTAGAAGTGAAYGAGTAAATGGCAACAGTTGGTGGCTGTATCCCTATATCTACCCTGTATTTAAGCTGAGAGTTT
The DNA here is from genome assembly GCA_030449065.1 of Oceanodroma leucorhoa. NCBI lineage: Eukaryota > Metazoa > Chordata > Aves > Procellariiformes > Oceanodroma > Oceanodroma leucorhoa. The sequence goes on along the minus strand of JASVER010000045.1, from coordinate 5,171,201 downwards.
GTTTTACTTTGGACTAGATTTGGTGTGGTCTGCTGCACTGAATTTCCTCACCAAGTGCATGGTTTGAAGCTGTCTGAAGGAACTGTTTTGAATCCTTATGTTGCTGTTAATAGTTGGAGTGCATCTGATAGGTTCCTGTAGTGGAGTTTCTGGTTTGGTTTCCTCTGGAATTTATATAGTTCACACATACCTAACAGCTCTGCAGACTGAACCGGTGGGGATGATAGGGGTTTCAACTAACTGCAGTTACAGAGGAGTCAAAGGCTAGTGCACTTAGAATATTTACATTCTTTTTCCTTTTGAYATATCTGATAGCTTTTTATGACCTTCTTTGAAACATCAGTTGGTTACATTTGAGAGATGCTGTGCATAAAGCATATATAAGACATTACCATAAGAAAAGTAGACCTTAGCATGAGCTAAGAAGTGAAGTTAAGGTGTCTGTGGATATTGCCATTCAAGGATAAAGGAAAGGAAGACAGAAACTTGCAGAAGGCTCCCACGGAGAGGAGGGACTGAGGGAACTGGGGATGCAGTGCAGAAAGCAAGGTTGTAGTGGGTGTAGTTCTCCACGTGTAAGACAAAAAATGTGTTCCTGAATCACTTGGAATATAGCTCTGTCATTTTCCGTTGCAGTCAAATCACACTGGACCTTGTGGGTGGTATAGCATGTGGGATTCAGTCAGTTTCATGCAGATTTGATTAGTTTTCTGCCTGATAACGTAGGCCACTGAGGTGATTTCATATATTGTAGTGGTTGTTGCAGTTTGGCTCCCACTGAACTGAGGTGGAAAGCAGTCATTGGTTTAGTTGAGAATGAGAATACAATTTGGGACCCTTGGTGTTACTATTCTGTGTTTTTTTTGTAAGTGACAGCATAGCTGAAGAAATACAGCTGCCACTTTTATAATGGCATTTGTGTTCATTTAATCTCTTCTTTCAGAAGGGGTAGTGAATGTTATTTGTAGCACTGAACTGAAGGCTTAGTTCCCCTTACAGCTCATCCTACAATTAAAACAGGAAATAGGCAATATTTATCCCCAAGTATTGAGACTGACTGAAACTTTCTTGTTTAGGTCACCTCTTTATCTCTGATGYGTGTTTACATTATGTAAAATATACCATTCAGTAGCTTTTTTGGGGACTTGATCCTACAAAAGAGTTTAGCTGTCTTTGAGAGTCAAGGGGAGTGAAGTAGATGATGAACCTTTGAGAGTAAGATACAGATCCTTGGTGCTGAGAGGCACCTTCTTTCTCTGTGCTGTTGAGACTAGTTTTTAGTGCATATACAGCAAGATGTGAGAGGACCACTAGACCTTCAGTGAGAAGCTAACCCAGAAAGAGCTGTAGAGAGGTGGGCAAAACAGGAGAGTGGAGGCAAATTCGACTGCCTGCCAGATATGAACAGCACAGGCCTTTTATAAAAGTAAAGGTTAACTTTGCTGGCTATATCATTTAATACGTATTTTTACAGTAGCAGTGTAAAGATTTTGATGTGCGTTGTTATAGCTTAATTCCCCATTAAGAGTACTCCATACTCCATTAATCTATAACAATGTTCTTGAGAAATTTTATGGTATCTCTGCAAAATATATTTACAAGGGATGTGTTCTGTGGAAGGTTCTGTTCACTAAATCAAAGCTGCCGAAAGCCATTTACTGACCCAGCCCTAGGATGCAAATAGTCTCGTCAGGTGCAGGGCTTCTAAACTTCTAATTGTGTGCCTGAAAGTTATCACTATCTACAAGTTCTGTCCTGCCTCACAAACGTTTTCCCTGGTTTTCTAATTATTCTTTCTCTTTCTTGTCTGTGCCATCTTGGCTGTTTCTTTGTTGACTCATTCCTTCCCTTGGATTCCCTTTGCATTTTTATCTTGACCAGAGCAAATCCAGCAGCAGAATGCTTACAAATACTGATTCCTCCTGATGCTTCTGAAGAGGAGAGCTTCCTCTGCTGCCAGAAGCAATGGAAGCCATCTAGAGATGTTCTCTCAAGCATTATTTTTGTTGTAGCAAGAGCAATATGGATCATAAGCTGGAATTAACTATGCTGTTGTAGTTAGAATTTTTATTTTATTTTTGTTACTGGTGCTGATTTGCTGTCAGGCACCTCAGGCAGAACTGTTGTCTCTTTGATAAGGGGAAGCAGAATGGAGAGCAACTAGGGAAGAATGTGACATATTGGTGGTCTCACGGCTAGTTTGTAGCCCTGTGGAGAACAGTGGCAGTACACTGGAAGATTAAGCAAGAGCTGAGGAGGGTGCTACTGAGAGCCTTACATTCTCTCATTTATCTTCCTGATCACAGTCAGTAATTAACACCAGTCCTTATATAAATCATTCTCTAGTCCTGCTGCAAGCACTCTATTAATGCACAATTTGGACTGAAAATTTAAATGCAGAAAGGTCACACAATGTTTTTTTAAGATTCTACTGTCACAGTGAAATCTGCTGTACATAGCACTATCTACTTGCAGGCTTCTTTCTCATGGAAACTGATGGTTCTGCAAAATATTTATTTTTTTATATATATATTTATATACACACATGTGTTAGATGATGTCTTTCACAATAGAACTTGTTACGTTGTAAATGTGTTTTATTTGTATTATACCTGTATATTGTAATGGAACTTTGTAAGTGATAGGTGAAAACGAAGAGTTTTGAAACCATTTTTCATAGCTGGCTTTGCAGCAGGTGTTTATGTGTTGCTGTTTGACTGCTATTTTTATGTGTGTTGTTACAATATGGGAAGCTCAGGAAAGTATATATTGATAAAGCTACAATCGGTGATAATTCTGCCCTGCTTGGAGATCTGTCACCAGTATAGCCAGCACACTATCCTTTTCTTTTTTCTTCTTCCCCACCTCGCCATTTTCCAAGAAGAGGCAAAGAATATGTGCTTGAGTAGTAAGCAGTGATTAAATGGGTGAATATTGTCTTTTAATACCAGCAGCACAGGGAAGAGGTGTGATTGTGGCCTTTTCTGCTTTTAAGCTTGGACCGTAGTACACTCTGCCGTTGGTATTTTGAGGCCCAGTGTCCTGAATCAGGCTGAGGTGCGAAAGACAGTTTGTTTCTATTTCAGAAAGAGTAATTTCCATGGATAATTTGTATAGCTGCAAGCAGGGGTGTATGTGTGTCAGGGAAGAGAAGCGTTGAGGGAAGCACATTCTGTCATAGAATCAGAATCATTAAGGTTGGAAAAGACCTTTAAGATCATTGAGTCCAACCGTCAACCCAGTACCCATGCCCGCTAAACCATGTCCCGAAGCGCCACATCCACACGTTTTTTGAACACCTCCAGTGATGGTGACTCCACCACTTCCCTGGGCAGCCTGTTCCAATGCCTGACTACCCTTTCAGTGAAAAA